>JBAKBP010020747.1:0-30000 GCA_037953745.1 Lithodes maja | reverse complement strand
TCGATGGGATAAATGATATACACATTAATAAAGCAAAGATATCGATGGTATAAATGATATACACATTAATAAAGCAAAGATATCGATGGGATAAATGATATACACATTAATAAAGCAAAGATATCGATGGGATAAATGATATACACATTAATAAAGCAAAGATATCGATGGTATAAATGATATACACATTAATAAAGCAAAGATATCGATGGGATAAATGATATACACATTAATAAAGCAAAGATATCGATAGTATAAATGATATACACATTAATAAAGCAAAGATATCGATGGTATAAATGATATACACATTAATAAAGCAAAGATATCGATGGGATAAATGATATACACATTAATAAAGCAAATATATCGATGGTATAAATGATATACACATTAATAAAGCAAAGATATCGATGGGATAAATGATATACACATTAATAAAGCAAAGATATCGATGGTATAAATGATATACACATTAATAAAGCAAAGATATCGATGGTATAAATGATATACACATTAATAAAAGCAAAGATATCGATGGGATAAATTATATACACATTAATAAAGCAAAGATATCGATGGTATAAATGATATACACATTAATAAAGCAAAGATATCTATGGTATAAATGATATACACATTAATAAAGCAAAGATATCGATGGTATAAATGATATACACATTAATAAAGCAAAGATATCGATGGTATAAATTATATACACATTAATAAAGCAAAGATATCGATGGGATAAATGATATACACATTAATAAAGCAAAGATATCGATGGTATAAATGATATACACATTAATAAAGCAAAGATATCGATGGTATAAATGATATACACATTAATAAAGCAAAGATATCGATGGGATAAATGATATACACATTAATAAAGCAAAGATATCGATGGGATAAATGATATACACATTAATAAAGCAAAGATATCGATGGTATAAATGATATACACATTAATAAAGCAAAGATATCGATGGGATAAATGATATACACATTAATAAAGCAAAGATATCGATGGTATAAATGATATACACATTAATAAAGCAAAGATATCGATGGTATAAATGATATACACATTAATAAAGAAAATAAAAAATAAACAAACACACATAAAATAGGAAAAGTGTGTATTGGGCCTGAGTATATGCGTAGTATATCTGTAGAATATAATATAATAGAAATATAACATTAATATAGGTCATATAATATAATTATATCGTCAGATACTATATATCATTAGAGCATATAGGGTATAGATAATAATAGGGTAGAGAATATACTGTATATAGTCATAGGATACAATGGTCATAAAATCTATATGATCAGAGAAGCCGTAGTTATAACTTATAAGGATTATATTGGCGCCACAGCCATTAATATAGGTAAGACAATGTATATAGTCAGAAAATATATACCATCAGAGAATATACTGTATATGGTCAGAGGTTAATATATGGTCAAAGATTCTATATGATCAGAGAAGCCCTGGTTATAACTAATAAGGATTTTATTGGTGCCATATCCATGCCAAATCCAATAACCATTAACCGCTACGCGCTGCCAATTTTATCATATTAGTAGGGTTAAACCTCCCCCAGGGGTAGGCGCAACATAGGGTTTGTAATCCTACTGACAGTGTTGGATATCTGTATATTAAAAGAAGTACAAAGGAAATTAAAATAATTAACGGTGTAGCAGTCTATAACGTCTCGGGGAAGCCCATTCCACAGATTGACAACTCGATTACAAAATAATTTCTTAGATTCATGCGATTTAAATTATTTACCAATGATTGTGTAACCATGTCCCCTTGTGTAATTTGACTGGTCGATTGTAAAGTGCTTACTGCAGTTCAAATTGTCAATGCCTTTGATGATATTAAAAAACTTGAATTAAGTCACCTCTTAATCTCTTAACCCTTACTGTTGCAAAAATGACTGAATGGGAGATGTCACACTAGCGGATCTTGTGTTCCAATGAAGTGATAAGTGGCTTGAATTTCGCACAGATACATCTTGACTTCACTCACATGCTTACCTATCACCAAACTAATGGGGTGAAGTGTCTTAATATCGACATGTAATTGGAGCGAAAAGTCCTAAAATCTCCAAACTAACAGAGTCCAAAAAGCTCCTCTTGGTCCAAACAGGCTTAAGGAGAGATGGGTAGTTTTCTGGCCCCCTACTGCTTAATGTTTAGCCCCATTACTTTTCAGAGTTAAGAGGTTCGGCCTAATAGTTTGGCAGTTACTTTTCCTGTCATTTAGGTGTCGATTTTTTCCCTGGCGAGCGATAGTAAGCCTGTAATTTAGGAACATGCTTCTACACAAAATGTACACATTTCTCTTAAAGGGGAGTTTTGGGGTAGTGTATTTTTTAAAGTTTAATCGATGTATAGGGAGGAAACTCACAATATATAATAAATATATACATAAATTATCAAATAAATCCGCCCACCTCCCTTAGCTGGCATTACTCACCCGTCATATAATTAATTATAAAACATAACCCAGTATTATATTATGGGACTCAATTACTGTGTGTGTGTGTTTATGTGTGTGTGTGTGTGTGTGTGTGTGTATGTGTGTTGTTGATTGTAGTGAGTGTGTGCATGTTGTTACGGCTGGATCGGCAATACATATTCGGGATTCTTGATCGTAGGACAGAAATGGCTTATGTGACAACGACACGCTCGATTCCAGTCCCAAATACTATATGCTCCAGACAACAAAAGCACCAACGCCCTACAGAGTTATCGTCTACGGTAACGAGGTACCTTAACTCGGCGAAAGTGTACAACAGGGGTAGGCTATGAGGCTAAACTCCCTCAGACATTTATAGGTTACGTTATTACTAAAGAAATGCAATACTCAAGAAACTACGTTAATATTAAGCCTCTAATAATGTAGAATAGAAGCAGGCTAAAGGTATGACAGTGAAATGCTAAATGACAAATGTACACGCCTACTTGAAAGCGCGTGCACTAGAATAACTGTCCCCTACTAACATGCACTAGCATGTAGCATACAAGATGTTCATGATCCAGTAGATACCTAATAATACACATGGAAGGAACATAAATAGTAGTCACTTATTATAATAATGAATCTATACTTGGAATAACTAAAAGGTTGCAGGCAACAGTACTGCGCCGGTAGCCTACTACCGCATAGGCTACTTCGCTTCTCTCACTCTGTCTCCCCTCTGAGTCTGTATGCGCCCTACGCAACAGAACTCCGGACACAGCAGCAAAACGACAGTGCAGTTAATTGATACATGAAAGTATTAATAGTGTTGTCTTGTGTGTGAGTAATGTGTATTGTAAAGTGTTACATACATAAACTTAAAGAGAGCTGCAATGCTTAGTAAAATAAAGATATATCCCACTCATCATCCCCATGTGTTCTAGCTAGCAGGCCAAGTCACAGGAACAACGAGTCCCAGCACCGAAAGCGAGAACCCAGGAAAAGACTGTAGAGAACACAAGGACAGATAAATTACGTTACTCTACTATACCGGCACTACGAGCGAGCTGTAGTCTCTGGTACTACACTCGCTCCTGGCTCGGTATGCAAATCAAGGCTAAGTCCTCGCCCCTCTACAGACAACTCCTGGGCATGGTCGGGCTCTTACACATGGCACCAGTCTAGTCACAAATTGGATGATGAGCGGGGCATATAACTCGTGAACATGTAGAACGTTCACCAACTATCCTCATCAAGAAGATCGCTGTTCACATTAACCCCTTAAATCTAATACATGTAAATATATGCTTGTCCTAAGAGTAATACGAGAGGTGAGTGCTGAAACTCCTTTAGGACCTCAAGGGAAGGTTATGCATTTAAATAGAGAGAAGAATGAAATGAGAGTAATGTCGTCAGAGAGAAAGAGTGCAACCGTGAGAAGTTGGGAGAGAGGGCAAGGGATGTTAGAATCTCAAAGGTTCTAGGCAACCTGATCATGGAACACACAGCGAGCCTCCAGGCAATGTGCTGTACGACAACATGGGCAGCCCAGGCAGCATAGGCAGGCGGCAATGGACTACCAACCCTGTCGCGCCTAGCTATAAGCGCAAGGCTGCCAACCAGTCCATACGTCTGGCAACCACCCCCCTGGCAGCGTGGCGCGTTGCTACCCTCTCGCTCTGAAGTCTAACTCACTCTCTCTCTCTGAACTCCCATCGTCTTATCTATCAACTTCTCTATTGATACTACATATTAAATGGAAGGTCTCGACATGGCTTAAAACAAAACCCACCACTGGTTAGCACATGACGAGACCTTTGCAGAGATACAAAGAACATAGTTATAAGTTGTCACACTCAATATACATAGCTGCTGACGGTAGCCAGCACGGTACAGTGGTACGGGCGGTACAGTGGAGTACCAAGGAGTACAATCAGGTTGCGTTGCCACGCACTGGGTGCGTCACAGCCCCCCCAAGATTTTAGATAATCGACCTTAGAAGCATTATCAAAATCTGACAGGCAACCAACCGACCTGCTACCCTTAGCTGCCACTAATTGCAAAAGGTGCACAACAACTGAAGTGTGAATTATACATAAAACACAATATCGCATGCATCATGCTACAACAATAAAGACTTACAAAACTAAAAAAAAAAATTTCTCGTTTATTTTATTGTTTTATAATCTTTTTGGACGGCGTTATGATAGCCTAATTTTACTCCTGCTCAACCCACACACCGTGCACGACTATCCTGGATCATCAACCCTTGATAGACAATCTGCTATCACGTTCTCACTCCCGGCAATATGCTGAATGTTGAGATTATACTCTTGGAGCATTAGGGACCACCTGGTCAACCGCATATTCCGATTGTGAAACTGATTTAGGAATTTCAAGGGATGATGGTCCGTATAAATCGTCACTACCGGGCCGTAGGCTGGAACATAAACTTCGAAATGTTTGAGCGACAAAACGATAGCAAGAAGCTCCTTCTCTATAGTCGAGTAATTCCTTTGTGCCGAATTAAACTTGCGAGAAAAGAAGCTCACTGGGTGTTCCAAGCCCTCGGAATCAGTCTGCAGTAACACTGCCCCGGCACCCACACCGCTGGCATCAGTCGCCAGCTGAAAACTCCTGGAGAAGTCTGGGGCTCTCAAAATCGGATGTGTACACAGCAGGTGCTTGACTAGGTCGAAAGCCCTCTGACACTCCGCAGCCCAACAGAACTTCACTGACTTCGACAGTAGATCAGTTAACGGTGCTAAGACAGTAGAGTATCCCCGGATGAAGCGCCTATAATAGCCTATCATACCTAGGAACCGCATGACCTGGCGCTTAGTGGTGGGCCTGGGAAACATATTGATAGCCTGTATCTTGCTCAGGGGGGGGCACACCCGGCCTAACCCGACCACGAAGCCAAGATACTGCACAGTAGCCTTTACAAACTCGCACTTCCTCAGGTTCACCACCAGCCCAGCATCGTGCAACTTCCCAAACAGGGTCTCTAAGTGCCTTAGGTGATTTTCAAAATCGTCATCATACACTATCACGTCATCAAGGTAGACCGTGCAGTTAGGGATTTCGTCACAAATATCATTCATCAGGTTCTGAAACGTGGCAGGTGCGTTCTTAAGCCCATAAGGCATTACGTTACATTGGTAGGTCTTGCCATCTACCACAAAACCACAAACTTGCTTAGCTCGGTCCGACAGGGGTACTTGCCAGTAGCCTTTTACAAGATCAATTTTAGTAAGGTACTTTGCATTCCCTATCTTGTCCACGCTGTCGTCAACTCGAGGCAAAGGGTAAGGGTTGGTAGTGGTCAAGCCATTTAGCCTACGAAAATCTATGCAGAACCGCACCTTGCCGTCAGGTTTTGGCTGCAACGTGACGGGTGATGTCCACTTCACATAACCTTCAGTGATCATCCCTCTCTCAACCATGTACTTTAACTCCTCCCGTAAAGCTGGCAACTTTACCGGGGGCACACGGTAGGGCACTGACTTGAAGGGCACATTATCACCGACGTCCACGTCGTGCGTTACCTGAGTAGTGAGACCTGGGTGTTCGGCGAAAACAGAGGGGTATGACCTGAACAGGCCTAGGACAGCAGCACCCTGGTGCTCAGGCAGGTGACTTACAGCTTGCCTAGCCTCTTGTTCAGTATTCCCCGCCCACTGTTCCGCGGAAATGACACAGTCCCAGCTATCCTCCTCAGCAGCATGACAGTCCCCACCTCCTTCTCCACCCTGGCCGCTGCAGGCCAGCACAGGGACAGTGAGAGGCTCTGAGGGGCGTCTCACATACTCTTTCATGAGGTTAACATGACATAACTGATGTTTTTTCCTACGGTCAGGTGTTGCAACGAGATAATCAAGGTCGGACAGTTTCTTAGCCACCACATACGGCCCAATAAACTTGGCAGAAAGGGGGTGTCCAGGCAAAGGTAAAAGCAACATTACCTCCTGACCCACCGAAAACTCCCGAAGCTTCACCTTGGCGTCATACTGGTGCTTCATGACCGCCTGTGCATTAACCAAGTTATTACCTGCCGCTGCCATGCAACCTATAAGTCTCTCCCGGCTCTCAAGGATATATTTAAGTACAGACCCCGGCTTCTCTTCGCCCTCCCAGATCTCTTTCACCATACTTAAAGGTCCTCTCACATTATGGCCAAAGACTAGTTGATTTGGACTGAACCCCAGGCTCTCTCCTGGGACTTCACGTGCAGCGAACAGAACATACGGCAGACCCAAATCCCAAGCAGTGTCATGTTCTGCACAGTAACAGCGTAGCATACTCTTCAGGGTCGAGTGCCACCGCTCCAAGACTCCCTGACTCTCGGGATGGTAGGCTGACGACACTACAGAACATATACCGTGCAACTGAAGGGTTTGCTTGAACAATTTGGATGTAAAATTGCTCCCCTGGTCTGACTGCACCTCACGTGGAAATCCATAACGGGAACAGAACAATAATAAGTTTTTAACAACTGCCTTTGCCGAGCCGTTTCTCATGGGGTATGCGTCCGGGTATCTCGTAGCCACATCCATGATTGTCAACAGGAATTTATTGCCACTACTAGTAGGCGGGAAAGGGCCAACCAAATCTACTACAACTTTGCTGAACGGAGGCCCGGTGACAGGTATGGGAAACAAAGGTGCCTTCGGGATGGTCTGGTTAGGCTTCCCCGTTGTCTGGCAGGTCGCACACCCAGCCACCCATGCACAGACATCAGCCTTGACCCCAGGCCACCAGAAAAACCTGCCCAATGCCGCCAATGTTTTTGTTACCCCCAAATGACCCGCCACCGGCACATCATGCGCCAGACACAATAAGGACTCTCTATACTTATTTGGAACAACCACCTGGTCTACTACCCTCGCACCGCCCTCCCACTTCGATTTGGGGTCTAGAAATCTGCGGTACAATATCCTGTTGAGCCTAAAGAAATCTCCCGGCTTCGCATCCCCATCTTCCTCCAACTCTATGGCACCATTGCTATAACGAGCTAGGCTAGCGTCTTGCAGCTGCTGCTCACTAATGTCCCTGGGCGTCAATGCATCAAGATGGTTTTGTAATAAGACATTACCCCGGCTAGTAGGCTCTACTGCCTTAGTGGCTCTCGCTACAGCTCTTGCCTCACGCGAAGTCTTACCCAACTCTGCCTTGTTACACACCATATCTGGGCCAGAATCAACTCCCGTGTTTATTATAGGTCCAAGTACCGAATCACCGAGAAGTGCAGCAGAATCAATGTCCCTTTTCCTGCCCTTAGCAACCTTCTCCTGATCCTTCCTCCACTGTCCCCGAGGTTGAGTGCTAGGCTGTGCAGGAGCCGCAGAGCGAGATCGGGTTACCACACAGGCCATCTCATCCTGTTGGCACCTCCCAACCCATTCCCGATTCTCACCATCCACGTCGGCCGCCCTCTCGGCAACGACTAAGGGTGGAGTCCCGGAAGTGGGCACCGCAAAGTCGTTGCCGAGAAGAAGGTCGACGCCCTCAACTGGCAAACACTCAACGATCCCTACATCCAGCTCCCTGCACACCTCTTCCACTCTCAACTCCAACCTCACAAGTGGGTATGACCTCGTAGCATTTATACCCTGCACCACAACAACTCTGGACGCATTTATCGGTTTCCCTGTGAAGTTCCTCAACAAAGTTTGCGAAGCCCCCGTATCCCTCAGCAAGTCAACCCTCCGTAGTTCACTCCCCCAGCTCACAAACCCGTGTCCCCGATGGTTACAGAAAGTGTCCCGGACAGGTGTCGAGCCTTCCGTACGCTTCTTTACCGCGTGTGCCTCAGCTGCTGACAACCTACCCCGGGCAGTTGCTGCAGCCTTCAGAGACACACCGATACTGTGAACCAATGACACCGGCTTAGCGGGATTGTTACTAGGGCACTCACGTGAATAATGGCCTAGCTTCTGACATTTGTAACATTTCACATCCCCAATGGGCTTCTTCCCTTGTGCGGGCGAAGAAGGGGCCTGACCTTTAGTAAACGGGAGAGGCTTGTGTTTGTAGGTGTTATTAGGTGCAATGCTTTTAGTGTGGTTATGTGTGTCATAGGATTTGTTATTATCGAAAACTCTGGTGGGTGGGGTATAGCGCCCCTTCTGCCCTGACTCAGCCCTCTGAGCGGCACCGCAACCACGAATCAATGATAATCTGAGGTCTGCCATCTTGGCAGCCTCCTCTACTGTCTTGGGACATTTTTCCTTAATGTTCAGCGTTAGATCGGTTCCAGTACATTTGTAAAACTGTTCCAGATAGAAAAGTTGCTTAATTTCCTCAGCCGACTCTGCGTGCTCGGACCGAAACCAGTTATTACATGCATCTGTTAAGTCCCGTGCGTGCTCCATAAAACTGACGTCGCTCTTCTTATTCACGCCACGGAACTTCAATCTATAAGTTTCGGGTTGCAGTTCGTAGGCCCGGAGCACAGCCTCCTTCACCAGTCCATACACGACACTCTCGTCCAGTGACAGTGCATCGTAGGCTTTCAACCCCTTACCCACTAGACGTGATGAAACTAATGCTGCCCATTTAACCTCCGGCCAGTCATACTCACGACACTTCTTTTCGAAACGAGCAAAAAACTCAGTCACTGCTGTCTCATCAAATGCGGGTACTAACTTAATTAAATGCGAAAGTGAGTCTGTAACCCGGTGCCCACCACCGAGATGACGCCCCGTGGTCTCTACTCTAGACTTCTCGACATCCATTTCAGCCTGGTACCTGGTTGCATCCTGATTGGCTTGGATTCTAGCAACCTCTATGCGTTCTATACTAGCCTGTTGTATCTGAGTCTCCTGCAGCTTAATCCGTTCTATACTAGCCTGTTGTATCTGAGTCTCCTGCAGCTTAATCCGTTCTATACTAGCCTGTTGACTCTCTTGCAACTTAAGCTTAGCTAGTTCTAGCTGAAATAACATCTCAGGAGACAGGCCTGGGGAGGGAGAGCACAAAATGGGGGATCCACACCGAGACGTGTTTACGGGTAAGCCAGCTTGCCATTGAGAACCCTCCTGCTGCATCGTGCTAAGACTCGCTGGCTGAGGGCCCAGCTCAGGGGTAGAGTGGAATGGAGGCTTGGAGGGAACCCCCCAAGACCCCACTCCACCCACCGCCCCATCGCCATCACCCAACAAACATGCCACCAAATTCTTCTTGGGCCAACTGTCAGGACAGTCCCGCCCCAAAACCGTGGCTAAACAGCGAAGACCGTAACAATCAATAGCCTGCAGGCGCTGCTCGGTCAAAGGTGTCTGCAAAAATGCCCGGGCATCCCTCTCTCCACTTATAACACTCCCCTCCCTAAATATCTGTTGTACTTGCTGGTCACTAGGCTGTACCGTGTTATCCTCCCCCGTAAATGATGAGTCATTAGACATAGTGCTGGTTATACAATTGCTGTTCATAAAAAAAAAAAAGTGCTTATTACTAATTGCAGTCTCGACTCACAAAATGTTAAAGATGCTTGAATGACTCTACTCTAGACACCCCCAACGAAACAATCTGCAAGTCCACCAATACAATAATGACACAATAAAAATTCCTCCAATATGCAAGAAAATTCTAGCCAGCTCTACTAGGTAGCATAGAATAGTTCTCCAAAAAACATGTGATAGGATACTACTGAATCTTGTGCAAGGTCGCCATTTTGTTACGGCTGGATCGGCAATACATATTCGGGATTCTTGATCGTAGGACAGAAATGGCTTATGTGACAACGACACGCTCGATTCCAGTCCCAAATACTATATGCTCCAGACAACAAAAGCACCAACGCCCTACAGAGTTATCGTCTACGGTAACGAGGTACCTTAACTCGGCGAAAGTGTACAACAGGGGTAGGCTATGAGGCTAAACTCCCTCAGACATTTATAGGTTACGTTATTACTAAAGAAATGCAATACTCAAGAAACTATGTTAATATTAAGCCTCTAATAATGTAGAATAGAAGCAGGCTAAAGGTATGACAGTTAAATGCTAAATGACAAATGTACACGCCTACTTGAAAGCGCGTGCACTAGAATAACTGTCCCCTACTAACATGCACTAGCATGTAGCATACAAGATGTTCATGATCCAGTAGATACCTAATAATACACATGGAAGGAACATAAATAGTAGTCACTTATTATAATAATGAATCTATACTTGGAATAACTAAAAGGTTGCAGGCAACAGTACTGCGCCGGTAGCCTACTACCGCATAGGCTACTTCGCTTCTCTCACTCTGTCTCCCCTCTGAGTCCGTATGCGCCCTACGCAACAGAACTCCGGACACAGCAGCAAAACGACAGTGCAGTTAATTGATACATGAAAGTATTAATAGTGTTGTCTTGTGTGTGAGTAATGTGTATTGTAAAGTGTTACATACATAAACTTAAAGAGAGCTGCAATGCTTAGTAAAATAAAGATATATCCCACTCATCATCCCCATGTGTTCTAGCTAGCAGGCCAAGTCACAGGAACAACGAGTCCCAGCACCGAAAGCGAGAACCCAGGAAAAGACTGTAGAGACCACAAGGACAGATAAATTACGTTACTCTACTATACCGGCACTACGAGCGAGCTGTAGTCTCTGGTACTACACTCGCTCCTAGCTCGGTATGCAAATCAAGGCTAAGTCCTCGCCCCTCTACAGACAACTCCTGGGCATGGTCAGGCTCTTACACATGGCACCAGTCTAGTCACAAATTGGATGATGAGCGGGGCATATAACTCGTGAACATGTAGAACGTTCACCAACTATCCTCATCAAGAAGATCGCTGTTCACATTAACCCCTTAAATCTAATACATGTAAATATATGCTTGTCCTAAGAGTAATACGAGAGGTGAGTGCTGAAACTCCTTTAGGACCTCAAGGGAAGGTTATGCATTTAAATAGAGAGAAGAATGAAATGAGAGTAATGTCGTCAGAGAGAAAGAGTGCAACCGTGAGAAGTTGGGAGAGAGGGCAAGGGATGTTAGAATCTCAAAGGTTCTAGGCAACCTGATCATGGAACACACAGCGAGCCTCCAGGCAATGTGCTGTACGACAACATGGGCAGCCCAGGCAGCATAGGCAGGCGGCAATGGACTACCAACCCTGTCGCGCCTAGCTATAAGCGCAAGGCTGCCAACCAGTCCATACGTCTGGCAACCACCCCCCTGGCAGCGTGGCGCGTTGCTACCCTCTCGCTCTGAAGTCTAACTCACTCTCTCTCTCTGAACTCCCATCGTCTTATCTATCAACTTCTCTATTGATACTACATATTAAATGGAAGGTCTCGACATGGCTTAAAACAAAACCCACCACTGGTTAGCACATGACGAGACCTTTGCAGAGATACAAAGAACATAGTTATAAGTTGTCACACTCAATATACATAGCTGCTGACGGTAGCCAGCACGGTACAGTGGTACGGGCGGTACAGTGGAGTACCAAGGAGTACAATCAGGTTGCGTTGCCACGCACTGGGTGCGTCACAGCCCCCCCAAGATTTTAGATAATCGACCTTAGAAGCATTATCAAAATCTGACAGGCAACCAACCGACCTGCTACCCTTAGCTGCCACTAATTGCAAAAGGTGCACAACAACTGAAGTGTGAATTATACATAAAACACAATATCGCATGCATCATGCTACAACAATAAAGACTTACAAAACTAAAAAAAAAAATTTCTCGTTTATTTTATTGTTTTATAATCTTTTTGGACGGCGTTATGATAGCCTAATTTTACTCCTGCTCAACCCACACACCGTGCACGACTATCCTGGATCATCAACCCTTGATAGACAATCTGCTATCACGTTCTCACTCCCGGCAATATGCTGAATGTTGAGATTATACTCTTGGAGCATTAGGGACCACCTGGTCAACCGCATATTCCGATTGTGAAACTGATTTAGGAATTTCAAGGGATGATGGTCCGTATAAATCGTCACTACCGGGCCGTAGGCTGGAACATAAACTTCGAAATGTTTGAGCGACAAAACGATAGCAAGAAGCTCCTTCTCTATAGTCGAGTAATTCCTTTGTGCCGAATTAAACTTGCGAGAAAAGAAGCTCACTGGGTGTTCCAAGCCCTCGGAATCAGTCTGCAGTAACACTGCCCCGGCACCCACACCGCTGGCATCAGTCGCCAGCTGAAAACTCCTGGAGAAGTCTGGGGCTCTCAAAATCGGATGTGTACACAGCAGGTGCTTGACTAGGTCGAAAGCCCTCTGACACTCCGCAGCCCAACAGAACTTCACTGACTTCGACAGTAGATCAGTTAACGGTGCTAAGACAGTAGAGTATCCCCGGATGAAGCGCCTATAATAGCCTATCATACCTAGGAACCGCATGACCTGGCGCTTAGTGGTGGGCCTGGGAAACATATTGATAGCCTGTATCTTGCTCAGGGGGGGGCACACCCGGCCTAACCCGACCACGAAGCCAAGATACTGCACAGTAGCCTTTGCAAACTCGCACTTCCTCAGGTTCACCACCAGCCCAGCATCGTGCAACTTCCCAAACAGGGTCTCTAAGTGCCTTAGGTGATTTTCAAAATCGTCATCATACACTATCACGTCATCAAGGTAGACCGTGCAGTTAGGGATTTCGTCACAAATATCATTCATCAGGTTCTGAAACGTGGCAGGTGCGTTCTTAAGCCCATAAGGCATTACGTTACATTGGTAGGTCTTGCCATCTACCACAAAACCACAAACTTGCTTAGCTCGGTCCGACAGGGGTACTTGCCAGTAGCCTTTTACAAGATCAATTTTAGTAAGGTACTTTGCATTCCCTATCTTGTCCACGCTGTCGTCAACTCGAGGCAAAGGGTAAGGGTTGGTAGTGGTCAAGCCATTTAGCCTACGAAAATCTATGCAGAACCGCACCTTGCCGTCAGGTTTTGGCTGCAACGTGACGGGTGATGTCCACTTCACATAACCTTCAGTGATCATCCCTCTCTCAACCATGTACTTTAACTCCTCCCGTAAAGCTGGCAACTTTACCGGGGGCACACGGTAGGGCACTGACTTGAAGGGCACATTATCACCGACGTCCACTGTGACGCATGTCGAGTATGAGCATGCTGTACAGAACGCCCAGTCAGGCCCCACTCTCGCTAGGATCGTCAGGGCAGGAACTTTGGCTGTAGTCTGTGTAGAGTTTCCTAACTCAGTTTATGTGAACCGTTGTACTGTAAGTATTATCATTATGTATTTTGTTTTCTTCTAAGTCAACGAGTTCTATTTTATATCATTAGATATAAGTATTGTGTGTGGGACTTGTATGTAATGATGAGAGGAGGGATATTACGTGGCGTGGGGTCGGTGAGTGCGCCACGCGGGCCGGTAGGCCTAATTCCCTCCTCCCTTCCTCCCTTTCAGCGCGTGGGAAGTTCTTTGTCAATCCCAGATTGAGAGAATATGACGTCATGATTGCCAGTGGGCGGTCCTTAAGTAGTTTGAGATATGCCGCTAGAGGGCCGAGTATAAAAAGAGAGGTTTTTGCCACCATGCTTCAGAACTCATCAGGCAAAGCGACTTCTCATATCCCTTGCAACTATCCATATTCTTCCGACTGATGTGAACTTTCTCTACTCTCTGAACAGCCTACCTTCTTCTCTTCTCGTCCCTGTTTATAACCTCCATGACCCCTTTGGTGCAGATTTAGTCAGCCAAAGTATTATCGCTTGAGTTCTCACGAGATAAGTGCCTGTTAGATAGCCTATTTTTGGAAGGGTTAACTAGAATAGGATTGATTGATGTTTGTTGCACTCATATATGTATTTCCCTGTGTACTATTATTCATGTTCCTGTTTTCTGCTGGTTTAGGTAATGCTAGACTGGGATAGGGTTCCTCGAGTTGTGATTTCCTATGAGTGCTAGGTTGGTTGAACCAGCACAATTGCAACGGAGACGTGGGAAGCCTAGGGGGTCTTTTTGATTGTGTACCGTGGGAGTTTAGCACTGTGTTGCGAGTGAGGGCTTTTGCCTGTGCCACCCAACACTGTGCTATCTCATTTGCTTGACTTTGAGAGGATCGCCAGGAGAGAACCAGATACTAGTGATCTGGATCTCTCAAGAGAGCATCCCGTCAATTACCATAAATTGGCCGCACAGTCTTAAGGACCTCGCTAGGCTACGAGCCGCTTGCTCAGCCATTGTCTCTTAACCTTAGATATCCCAGCTAGACTTTGCTCGACCAGCAGATACAGTATAGTATTGAAGCTTCTCCTTATGTATATTATTGTTTAAGCACTATTGATTTCATGTGTGGCACGCTTAGCTACTTCAGAGATTAGTGGCCCACGAGCACAATCTTAGTAGGCTATTGCCAGTGCATTGTCGGAGTACTTCTTCTTAATGTTTGCCATATCCTATTGCTTATTCTTATAATTCTTCTTATGTCAATTTAAAGCCTTTAATTACCAGTGAGTTATTCATTAAATTGCTGTTCAAAATCCGATACTTACTTCTTACGAGTATTCGAGAAGCATCTAACTTATCAGAAGATTCCTTGCTTGATGCTCGAGGACTATTGTTTAACGTAACGTAATAGTGCCGATCCGAAGTAGAGGGTGGAGGACTTCTTAAGTTCTTAGTTCAAGGGTGGATTACTTCGGCTTCGGCCAACACTATTCTTTAGTGTTGTAGTACTTTCTTCTTTGTTTGATTGTTGACCAGACTAGATAACTCCCGTCTTGCTATTAGTCTGTTGTGTGAAACGCTAGTACCGAGTTCTTGTATACCCCGTTATAGCAGATAGAACTCTGGAGGGTAGTGGCGTTTTTTGTTCGGCTGGCAGTACTCTGGGGTTGGGATCGTGTGTTTCCGTTGTGGCAGCGAGCCATACTCGAGTCCTGTGTAAGAGCCCTAGTGTACCCGAGTGCCCGGTCGTAACAAATGGCGACCTTGCTTAGGATTTTGTGAACAGTATAATTTTTTGCAGAGTTGTACAACATTTGTTTGTTGGTACTTTAGCGTACATATTGAAGAATATTTTTTTTTTGTAAGGCAATTAGGAGAGCATTTAAGAGACTCCAGTTAATTTAGTAATTAGTGCTTGCATAAGGGAGTTTAACACTTTTGTCTCGAGAATTTTTTGGTGAACTTCAGTATGTCGGGCCCTAGTATTGACGAGGAGCGAGAGATGCTATTTGAGGAGGTGCCGTTAGTAACTAGTGAGGAGGATGCTAGACTTTTTGTGAGTAAGCAGTACCACGTGACGGAGGAGAGGCTGACTGGGGTGAATGTTTATGGCTTGCACCTGATAGCCAAGGTTTTGGGTCTATCCAATGTAGGAGGGATGTCCAAGGGGGAGCTGATTTCCTGGGTGTTGCGTGGGCGACATGGGGTTTCGGAGGAGAGGGCGTTTGGGGGGGTTCCTCCCCAGATCCCCTCTCACTCGACTCCCACAGTGCCGTCCACTCAAGTACCGGAGGTTAGCACCCTCCCACAGAGGGATGAGAATTGGAAGATTGGAGTGCCCTCGGGCGGTGCGTATGGTGGTTCCCCAGTTCTTGCCCCCCCTCCTTCAGTAGTGGCAGCTCCCTCTTCCTGCCTGTCTCCAGATATGATATTTAGACTTGAGCTTGCTAAAATTGAGATTGAGGCTAGGAAGCAGGAGAAGGAGATTGAGGCGAAGAATGAGGCTAGGAAGCAGGAGATTGAGGCTGAGTCTAGGAGGCAGGAGAATGAGACTAGGAGGCATGAGATTGAGGTCAGGAGGCACGAGGCTGAGCTTAGATACGACTCCGAGAAATATTGTGCTCAGATAGACTTAGATAAGACTCGTGCAGAGTCGACAGGGATTCGGATGGGCCGGGAGGGCCAAGTAAGAGAACAGTCCTTGTCTCACTTAGTCAAATTGGTGCCGGCATTTAGTGAAACTGAAGTCACAGAATTTTTTAATCGTTTTGAGAAGAAGTGTAGGGAGCATAATTGGCCTGAAGAGAAGTGGGCAGCTCTAGTCTCCTCAAGACTTACGGGTAAGGGTCTGAAGGCTTATGATGCACTGCCTTTAGAGTCTTGCATTGACTACCCAGTATTGAAGAGAGCTGTCCTACGGGCATACGAGTTGCAACCAGAAACATATCGATTGAAGTTTCGGGGTGTTACAAAGACTAGGGAGGCGACCTTTCTTGAACATGCCCGGGACTTAAAAGATGCACTTGCTAACTGGACACGTTCTGAGAAAGCTGAGACGGCCGAACAGTTGACTGAGCTGTTTCTGCTCGAGCAGTTTTATAAGTGTACTGGTGCAGATATGACTTTAACTATTAAAGAAAAGAACCCTAAAACTCTACAGGAGGCAGCTGAGATGGCTGACCTCCGGCTATCATTAATTCGTGGGTGCGGGTCTGCCCAGCGTAGTGAGGCAGGTAACAAGGGGCGTGACACCCCACCCCCCCGAGTTAGTGATATACATTATGCAAACAAGTACAAGAGCTATGATACCAAGACTGACCACAAGACTAACACCGTCCCATTTAAGAAGGGGCCGGGCCCTTCCCAGTACCAAGGGAAGCCCAGAGGGGAGTTGGAGTGTTATCTTTGTCATGAAAAGGGGCACTTTGCAAGAGTCTGTCCTAGCAAACCACCTACAGCAGCTGTGTCTTTGGCCTGCAACATTGGTGTGTCTCCGAAGTCTTCTGAGTTTGCCCGGGGCAGTTCGTCAGAGGCTGAGGCACAGCCAATGCAGAAGCACCTGGGAGGCTCGAACCCTGCTCAGGATGTTTTTTGCGACCATAGAGGACGGGGTTGCGTGATGTGGGCGGGGCGCAAGCATGGAGTAGAGGTCTTGCGTGATACAGGTGCTTCCCAGACTCTGATGAACAATTTGACTGGCTACCCTATAAATGCGGCTCGGGTGGTAGTGGTGCAGGGTATTAATGCAACTCGGTCATACCCGCTGGTGCGGTTGGAGTTGGAGGTGGATGGTGTGGCACGTGAATTGGATGTTGGGATTGTGGAGAAACTGCCAGTGGAGGGCGTCGACCTTCTTCTCGGCAACGACTTTGCAATGCCCGCTTCTGAGGTTCTACCCTTAGTCGTTGCCGAGAGGACGGCCGACGTGAGTAGGGAAGAGCAAGAGTGGGTCGAGCGGTGCCAGACACAACCCATGGCGTGTGTTGTCACCCGAGCTCGGGCAGATAAAGTGTCACAGCCTAGTCCTCCGTCTTCAGACCAGCAGAGGAACGATCAACAGGAGGAGGCTAAAGCTGGAGTTGGTTTTAAGAGTTTTGACTCGGCGGCTCTCCTGGGTGATTTAGTATTGGCACCTATGTTAGAGTCTGGAGAGGCCCCAGGACCTGTCACAGCTAGTGAGGAGGTAGGGCCGGAAGAGACTCCGAGGCAGCAACGTTGCACACGGAGAGAAAAAAGGGTTGCTCAGTTTGATATTGGGGAAGGACTTGGGTTGCTTCGGAAGCATCTAGACAGGTTGGCTCCCTCAGATATTTGTAAACTGCAGTTGGAGGATCCGGAAGTTCAGAAGTGTGGTAATGGTGCTGTCGAGATTAAACACGAGGACGGGGAAGCATGTCATGTGAACCTGTTGGAGGAGTTTGTGAGGCAACCACCTGAGCAGCCTACTGTCCCTGCGTTGGTCTGCCGCGGCCAAGGTGGAGAAGGAGAGGGGGGCAGTAGGGCACAGGTGGAGGAGAGTAGGGATTGTCATGTCTCGGCGAAGCAGTGGGCGGGGGACACGAGTCTGGTGGCTGTGGAAGTGCTAGAGCACCTGCCTGAGCAGCAGTGTGCAGCACTCCAGCACCAGCTCGGTTCATACCCCACTGGTCGTGCCGAGCCCCTGAGTCTCACAACTCGGGCGGTGCGAGATGTTCCGCAGGCAGGTCATGTGACTGTTAAAAGACCGTTAGCCTCGTTGTTTCGGTGGTTTAAGGTGGGCGACGAGGCCTTGGCATGGTTGCCAGGTCAGGGTCGACCCATGGCTGCCAAGGGTGGTGGTCAAAAGGAGGACATTGAGCAGATTGGTAAGGTCGGCTGTGGTATCGCAGTGCCCGGTCGTCGCATAGCCTCCCAATGCTGCTCTAGTCTAATGCAACAGCCCTACCATAGACCGACTGTATCTGGCCATGTCGCTGAAAGCGGTGATGCTGCGCAGGCAGATGTCGTCACAAGGAATGCGGGGGTGCGCATGTACGGTATCGGCGGGGAAGCCTTAGCAATAATGAACTGTGGGAGTGACTGCACGGGTGGTACTGATTGTCCCTCTCATGACCTGGCTGTTCTAGGGACGAAGGTGGAGAAGGAGGGAGACTACAGGTTAGAAGCTGCGGTCTCGGCTGGGTTGTGGGAGGGCACTAGGCATGTTGTTCGTGGAGACAGTGCAAGGCAGTTATTTACTAGGCTATGGCAGTACTTTCGCATGTTTGTTGCTTCTCCAGGCCTGAGGTACGGGGTAGAATCCGACATGCAGGCTGGAGATAGTGCAAGGCTCAGTTTAATTCCCTACCGTATAAATCCTGCTCGACAGCCTATGGTGCAAGCAGAGCTGGATTACGTGTGGACGAAGGATCTGAGGGATAAGGAATGTCGTGAGTGGTCGTTGCTTGTAACTTTGTCCGAGCGTGCTAAAGAGGTATGTGGTTTTGTTGTGGACGGGAGTACCTACCAGTGCAATGTTGTGCCTGACGGACTTAAGAATGCACCAGCAACGTGTCAGAGCCTGATGAATGAAAGTGAAAAGGACAATGATGCGCTGGGGCATTTAGAGATCTATGTTCCAGCCTATGGTCCGGTCGGTGTAGTTTACCCAGATCATTACCCTCTCAAGATCTTGGACCCGTTTCACAATCGGAATATGAGGCTGACCAGGTGGTCACTAAGGTTATTGGTATATAACCTGGACATAAGCCATATTGCCGGTTGTGACAACGAGGTTGCATGTGGTCGTTCAGGGGTATATGATCCTGGGTAAATTGACACACGGGTAGCCTCCTGCTTTGGTTTGAGTAGTATTTTGCGCTTGGTGCTTGTTGGCTCGCGGTTGTAGCCCAGCGTATTGGGTCGTAAAGCAGGATTGTTGAGCGTTTGGTATAGAAGAAAATAGGCTGCCCTTATAGTGCAGCCGGGAAAAAACATATTAAAATATAAAAATCATATAAAAAACTCTTTCTTTTTGATGAAGATAATTGTATAAGTTTGTCATAGCCTATAAGGTTTGAGTAGTCCACGAACTATCAAACGGCTGAGCTGCTGTAAGCTCGCTCTGGGAGCATGATATTATGTCTTTTACTATTGTTGGGAGGAGTTATGAAATGTGAATTTTTTTTTTTATAAGATGTGTTTTAGTAATAAACTCAGCGTTGTTTTAGTGCCATGCGGTCGCTGGGTGTGAGGGGTTTGATGGGGTTCTGTATATCAGATTTTAGCTCAGGGTTGAGCAAGTAAAATCTTGGGGGAGGTGTGACGCATGTCGAGTATGAGCATGCTGTACAGAACGCCCAGTCAGGCCCCACTCTCGCTAGGATCGTCAGGGCAGGAACTTTGGCTGTAGTCTGTGTAGAGTTTCCTAACTCAGTTTATGTGAACCGTTGTACTGTAAGTATTATCATTATGTATTTTGTTTTCTTCTAAGTCAACGAGTTCTATTTTATATCATTAGATATAAGTATTGTGTGTGGGACTTGTATGTAATGATGAGAGGAGGGATATTACGTGGCGTGGGGTCGGTGAGTGCGCCACGCGGGCCGGTAGGCCTAATTCCCTCCTCCCTTCCTCCCTTTCAGCGCGTGGGAAGTTCTTTGTCAATCCCAGATTGAGAGAATATGACGTCATGATTGCCAGTGGGCGGTCCTTAAGTAGTTTGAGATATGCCGCTAGAGGGCCGAGTATAAAAAGAGAGGTTTTTGCCACCATGCTTCAGAACTCATCAGGCAAAGCGACTTCTCATATCCCTTGCAACTATCCATATTCTTCCGACTGATGTGAACTTTCTCTACTCTCTGAACAGCCTACCTTCTTCTCTTCTCGTCCCTGTTTATAACCTCCATGACCCCTTTGGTGCAGATTTAGTCAGCCAAAGTATTATCGCTTGAGTTCTCACGAGATAAGTGCCTGTTAGATAGCCTATTTTTGGAAGGGTTAACTAGAATAGGATTGATTGATGTTTGTTGCACTCGTATATGTATTTCCCTGTGTACTATTATTCATGTTCCTGTTTTCTGCTGGTTTAGGTAATGCTAGACTGGGATAGGGTTCCTCGAGTTGTGATTTCCTATGAGTGCTAGGTTGGTTGAACCAGCACAATTGCAACGGAGACGTGGGAAGCCTAGGGGGTCTTTTTGATTGTGTACCGTGGGAGTTTAGCACTGTGTTGCGAGTGAGGGCTTTTGCCTGTGCCACCCAACACTGTGCTATCTCATTTGCTTGACTTTGAGAGGATCGCCAGGAGAGAACCAGATACTAGTGATCTGGATCTCTCAAGAGAGCATCCCGTCAATTACCGTAAATTGGCCGCACAGTCTTAAGGACCTCGCTAGGCTACGAGCCGCTTGCTCAGCCATTGTCTCTTAACCTTAGATATCCCAGCTAGACTTTGCTCGACCAGCAGATACAGTATAGTATTGAAGCTTCTCCTTATGTATATTATTGTTTAAGCACTATTGATTTCATGTGTGGCACGCTTAGCTACTTCAGAGATTAGTGGCCCACGAGCACAATCTTAGTAGGCTATTGCCAGTGCATTGTCGGAGTACTTCTTCTTAATGTTTGCCATATCCTATTGCTTATTCTTATAATTCTTCTTATGTCAATTTAAAGCCTTTAATTACCAGTGAGTTATTCATTAAATTGCTGTTCAAAATCCGATACTTACTTCTTACGAGTATTCGAGAAGCATCTAACTTATCAGAAGATTCCTTGCTTGATGCTCGAGGACTATTGTTTAACGTAACGTAATAGTGCCGATCCGAAGTAGAGGGTGGAGGACTTCTTAAGTTCTTAGTTCAAGGGTGGATTACTTCGGCTTCGGCCAACACTATTCTTTAGTGTTGTAGTACTTTCTTCTTTGTTTGATTGTTGACCAGACTAGATAACTCCCGTCTTGCTATTAGTCTGTTGTGTGAAACGCTAGTACCGAGTTCTTGTATACCCCGTTATAGCAGATAGAACTCTGGAGGGTAGTGGCGTTTTTTGTTCGGCTGGCAGTACTCTGGGGTTGGGATCGTGTGTTTCCGTTGTGGCAGCGAGCCATACTCGAGTCCTGTGTAAGAGCCCTAGTGTACCCGAGTGCCCGGTCGTAACACCACGTCGTGCGTTACCTGAGTAGTGAGACCTGGGTGTTCGGCGAAAACAGAGGGGTATGACCTGAACAGGCCTAGGACAGCAGCACCCTGGTGCTCAGGCAGGTGACTTACAGCTTGCCTAGCCTCTTGTTCAGTATTCCCCGCCCACTGTTCCGCGGAAATGACACAGTCCCAGCTATCCTCCTCAGCAGCATGACAGTCCCCACCTCCTTCTCCACCCTGGCCGCTGCAGGCCAGCACAGGGACAGTGAGAGGCTCTGAGGGGCGTCTCACATACTCTTTCATGAGGTTAACATGACATAACTGATGTTTTTTCCTACGGTCAGGTGTTGCAACGAGATAATCAAGGTCGGACAGTTTCTTAGCCACCACATACGGCCCAATAAACTTGGCAGAAAGGGGGTGTCCAGGCAAAGGTAAAAGCAACATTACCTCCTGACCCACCGAAAACTCCCGAAGCTTCACCTTGGCGTCATACTGGTGCTTCATGACCGCCTGTGCATTAACCAAGTTATTACCTGCCGCTGCCATGCAACCTATAAGTCTCTCCCGGCTCTCAAGGATATATTTAAGTACAGACCCCGGCTTCTCTTCGCCCTCCCAGATCTCTTTCACCATACTTAAAGGTCCTCTCACATTATGGCCAAAGACTAGTTGATTTGGACTGAACCCCAGGCTCTCTCCTGGGACTTCACGTGCAGCGAACAGAACATACGGCAGACCCAAATCCCAATCAGTGTCATGTTCTGCACAGTAACAGCGTAGCATACTCTTCAGGGTCGAGTGCCACCGCTCCAAGACTCCCTGACTCTCGGGATGGTAGGCTGACGACACTACAGAACTTATACCGTGCAACTGAAGGGTTTGCTTGAACAATTTGGATGTAAAATTGCTCCCCTGGTCTGACTGCACCTCACGTGGAAATCCATAACGGGAACAGAACAATAATAAGTTTTTAACAACTGCCTTTGCCGAGCCGTTTCTCATGGGGTATGCGTCCGGGTATCTCGTAGCCACATCCATGATTGTCAACAGGAATTTATTGCCACTACTAGTAGGCGGGAAAGGGCCAACCAAATCTACTACAACTTTGCTGAACGGAGGCCCGGTGACAGGTATGGGAAACAAAGGTGCCTTCGGGATGGTCTGGTTAGGCTTCCCCGTTGTCTGGCAGGTCGCACACCCAGCCACCCATGCACAGACATCAGCCTTGACCCCAGGCCACCAGAAAAACCTGCCCAATGCCGCCAATGTTTTTGTTACCCCCAAATGACCCGCCACCGGCACATCATGCGCCAGACACAATAAGGACTCTCTATACTTATTTGGAACAACCACCTGGTCTACTACCCTCGCACCGCCCTCCCACTTCGATTTGGGGTCTAGAAATCTGCGGTACAATATCCTGTTGAGCCTAAAGAAATCTCCCGGCTTCGCATCCCCATCTTCCTCCAACTCTATGGCACCATTGCTATAACGAGCTAGGCTAGCGTCTTGCAGCTGCTGCTCACTAATGTCCCTGGGCGTCAATGCATCAAGATGGTTTTGTAATAAGACATTACCCCGGCTAGTAGGCTCTACTGCCTTAGTGGCTCTCGCTACAGCTCTTGCCTCACGCGAAGTCTTACCCAACTCTGCCTTGTTACACACCATATCTGGGCCAGAATCAACTCCCGTGTTTATTATAGGTCCAAGTACCGAATCACCGAGAAGTGCAGCAGAATCAATGTCCCTTTTCCTGCCCTTAGCAACCTTCTCCTGATCCTTCCTCCACTGTCCCCGAGGTTGAGTGCTAGGCTGTGCAGGAGCCGCAGAGCGAGATCGGGTTACCACACAGGCCATCTCATCCTGTTGGCACCTCCCAACCCATTCCCGATTCTCACCATCCACGTCGGCCGCCCTCTCGGCAACGACTAAGGGTGGAGTCCCGGAAGTGGGCACCGCAAAGTCGTTGCCGAGAAGAAGGTCGACGCCCTCAACTGGCAAACACTCAACGATCCCTACATCCAGCTCCCTGCACACCTCTCCCACTCTCAACTCCAACCTCACAAGTGGGTATGACCTCGTAGCATTTATACCCTGCACCACAACAACTCTGGACGCATTTATCGGTTTCCCTGTGAAGTTCCTCAACAAAGTTTGCGAAGCCCCCGTATCCCTCAGCAAGTCAACCCTCCGTAGTTCACTCCCCCAGCTCACAAACCCGTGTCCCCGATGGTTACAGAAAGTGTCCCGGACAGGTGTCGAGCCTTCCGTACGCTTCTTTACCGCGTGTGCCTCAGCTGCTGACAACCTACCCCGGGCAGTTGCTGCAGCCTTCAGAGACACACCGATACTGTGAACCAATGACACCGGCTTAGCGGGATTGTTACTAGGGCACTCACGTGAATAATGGCCTAGCTTCTGACATTTGTAACATTTCACATCCCCAATGGGCTTCTTCCCTTGTGCGGGCGAAGAAGGGGCCTGACCTTTAGTAAACGGGAGAGGCTTGTGTTTGTAGGTGTTATTAGGTGCAATGCTTTTAGTGTGGTTATGTGTGTCATAGGATTTGTTATTATCGAAAACTCTGGTGGGTGGGGTATAGCGCCCCTTCTGCCCTGACTCAGCCCTCTGAGCGGCACCGCAACCACGAATCAATGATAATCTGAGGTCTGCCATCTTGGCAGCCTCCTCTACTGTCTTGGGACATTTTTCCTTAATGTTCAGCGTTAGATCGGTTCCAGTACATTTGTAAAACTGTTCCAGATAGAAAAGTTGCTTAATTTCCTCAGCCGACTCTGCGTGCTCGGACCGAAACCAGTTATTACATGCATCTGTTAAGTCCCGTGCGTGCTCCATAAAACTGACGTCGCTCTTCTTATTCACGCCACGGAACTTCAATCTATAAGTTTCGGGTTGCAGTTCGTAGGCCCGGAGCACAGCCTCCTTCACCAGTCCATACACGACACTCTCGTCCAGTGACAGTGCATCGTAGGCTTTCAACCCCTTACCCACTAGACGTGATGAAACTAATGCTGCCCATTTAACCTCCGGCCAGTCATACTCACGACACTTCTTTTCGAAACGAGCAAAAAACTCAGTCACTGCTGTCTCATCAAATGCGGGTACTAACTTAATTAAATGCGAAAGTGAGTCTGTAACCCGGTGCCCACCACCGAGATGACGCCCCGTGGTCTCTACTCTAGACTTCTCGACATCCATTTCAGCCTGGTACCTGGTTGCATCCTGATTGGCTTGGATTCTAGCAACCTCTATGCGTTCTATACTAGCCTGTTGTATCTGAGTCTCCTGCAGCTTAATCCGTTCTATACTAGCCTGTTGTATCTGAGTCTCCTGCAGCTTAATCCGTTCTATACTAGCCTGTTGACTCTCTTGCAACTTAAGCTTAGCTAGTTCTAGCTGAAATAACATCTCAGGAGACAGGCCTGGGGAGGGAGAGCACAAAATGGGGGATCCACACCGAGACGTGTTTACGGGTAAGCCAGCTTGCCATTGAGAACCCTCCTGCTGCATCGTGCTAAGACTCGCTGGCTGAGGGCCCAGCTCAGGGGTAGAGTGGAATGGAGGCTTGGAGGGAACCCCCCAAGACCCCACTCCACCCACCGCCCCATCGCCATCACCCAACAAACATGCCACCAAATTCTTCTTGGGCCAACTGTCAGGACAGTCCCGCCCCAAAACCGTGGCTAAACAGCGAAGACCGTAACAATCAATAGCCTGCAGGCGCTGCTCGGTCAAAGGTGTCTGCAAAAATGCCCGGGCATCCCTCTCTCCACTTATAACACTCCCCTCCCTAAATATCTGTTGTACTTGCTGGTCACTAGGCTGTACCGTGTTATCCTCCCCCGTAAATGATGAGTCATTAGACATAGTGCTGGTTATACAATTGCTGTTCATAAAAAAAAAAAAGTGCTTATTACTAATTGCAGTCTCGACTCACAAAATGTTAAAGATGCTTGAATGACTCTACTCTAGACACCCCCAACGAAACAATCTGCAAGTCCACCAATACAATAATGACACAATAAAAATTCCTCCAATATGCAAGAAAATTCTAGCCAGCTCTACTAGGTAGCATAGAATAGTTCTCCAAAAAACATGTGATAGGATACTACTGAATCTTGTGCAAGGTCGCCATTTTGTTACGGCTGGATCGGCAATACATATTCGGGATTCTTGATCGTAGGACAGAAATGGCTTATGTGACAACGACACGCTCGATTCCAGTCCCAAATACTATATGCTCCAGACAACAAAAGCACCAACGCCCTACAGAGTTATCGTCTACGGTAACGAGGTACCTTAACTCGGCGAAAGTGTACAACAGGGGTAGGCTATGAGGCTAAACTCCCTCAGACATTTATAGGTTACGTTATTACTAAAGAAATGCAATACTCAAGAAACTATGTTAATATTAAGCCTCTAATAATGTAGAATAGAAGCAGGCTAAAGGTATGACAGTTAAATGCTAAATGACAAATGTACACGCCTACTTGAAAGCGCGTGCACTAGAATAACTGTCCCCTACTAACATGCACTAGCATGTAGCATACAAGATGTTCATGATCCAGTAGATACCTAATAATACACATGGAAGGAACATAAATAGTAGTCACTTATTATAATAATGAATCTATACTTGGAATAACTAAAAGGTTGCAGGCAACAGTACTGCGCCGGTAGCCTACTACCGCATAGGCTACTTCGCTTCTCTCACTCTGTCTCCCCTCTGAGTCCGTATGCGCCCTACGCAACAGAACTCCGGACACAGCAGCAAAACGACAGTGCAGTTAATTGATACATGAAAGTATTAATAGTGTTGTCTTGTGTGTGAGTAATGTGTATTGTAAAGTGTTACATACATAAACTTAAAGAGAGCTGCAATGCTTAGTAAAATAAAGATATATCCCACTCATCATCCCCATGTGTTCTAGCTAGCAGGCCAAGTCACAGGAACAACGAGTCCCAGCACCGAAAGCGAGAACCCAGGAAAAGACTGTAGAGACCACAAGGACAGATAAATTACGTTACTCTACTATACCGGCACTACGAGCGAGCTGTAGTCTCTGGTACTACACTCGCTCCTAGCTCGGTATGCAAATCAAGGCTAAGTCCTCGCCCCTCTACAGACAACTCCTGGGCATGGTCAGGCTCTTACACATGGCACCAGTCTAGTCACAAATTGGATGATGAGCGGGGCATATAACTCGTGAACATGTAGAACGTTCACCAACTATCCTCATCAAGAAGATCGCTGTTCACATTAACCCCTTAAATCTAATACATGTAAATATATGCTTGTCCTAAGAGTAATACGAGAGGTGAGTGCTGAAACTCCTTTAGGACCTCAAGGGAAGGTTATGCATTTAAATAGAGAGAAGAATGAAATGAGAGTAATGTCGTCAGAGAGAAAGAGTGCAACCGTGAGAAGTTGGGAGAGAGGGCAAGGGATGTTAGAATCTCAAAGGTTCTAGGCAACCTGATCATGGAACACACAGCGAGCCTCCAGGCAATGTGCTGTACGACAACATGGGCAGCCCAGGCAGCATAGGCAGGCGGCAATGGACTACCAACCCTGTCGCGCCTAGCTATAAGCGCAAGGCTGCCAACCAGTCCATACGTCTGGCAACCACCCCCCTGGCAGCGTGGCGCGTTGCTACCCTCTCGCTCTGAAGTCTAACTCACTCTCTCTCTCTGAACTCCCATCGTCTTATCTATCAACTTCTCTATTGATACTACATATTAAATGGAAGGTCTCGACATGGCTTAAAACAAAACCCACCACTGGTTAGCACATGACGAGACCTTTGCAGAGATACAAAGAACATAGTTATAAGTTGTCACACTCAATATACATAGCTGCTGACGGTAGCCAGCACGGTACAGTGGTACGGGCGGTACAGTGGAGTACCAAGGAGTACAATCAGGTTGCGTTGCCACGCACTGGGTGCGTCACAATGTGCATTAAAGGGATACTCAATTACTGTTTTTCATGAGTGTGTGTGTGTGTGTGTGTGTGTGTAAGTGTGTGTGCATTAAAGGGAGACTCGACTACTGTATATTTTTGGTTTTATTGTACTTACTCTAGTTGTACTTACTCTAGTTGTATTGCGGGAGTGAGCATGCTCGTTATTTCCCGCCTCCTATATGTGTAGGTGTTTATATGTATCGTTGGAATGGCTGTGGATGTGTGTGTAGTCTGTATTTTTAGCCAATTGGCGACATCGGAAACGAAGGCTTAGGGTGGATCTGTATGGTACCATTCTCACTATAGACGGTACCGTCTCGCCCGAAGGCTTAGGTAGCCATCAGCTTTGGTGAACCATATGATACCCATCTCGCCTTGTACCATTTTTGCCAACCCCAGATGGGACGTCACAACGTCGTCCACTTATTCCAGGTACCTATTTACAGCTAGGTGAACTGAGGCTAACACATGAAAGGAGACAAGCCCAATTTGTCTCCGCCCGGCCGGGGGATTGAACCCCCGACCCCTCGTGTGTGAGACGAGAGCGCTACCTACTAGGCTACGGGCTGTACTTACACTAGTTGTACTTACACTAGTTGTATTTGCGGGAGTGAGCATGCTCGTTAATTCCCGCCTCCTAAGATATGTTTGTCATACCGTGCTTTGAAACTATGCACTGATGGTGCATGTGTGTGTGTGTGTGTGTGTGTATGTATGCCTGTGTGTGTGTGTATGTATGCCTGTGTGTGTGTGTGTGTGTGTGTGTGTATGTATGCATGTGTGTGTGCATGTATGTATGTGTGTGTATGTATGTATGTGTGTGTGTGTGTGTGTATACAGTATATAGCTTGACATTACACTAATTGGAGTCATTCACTATGAAGACTCTATAATGATCTACCGGGATAACGAGTTCAAATAACCGGGGGGGGGTAGATGTGTGTGTGTGTGTGTGTGAAGGACGAGTTGTATAAGTGGGATTGTGTTTATTGTTTATAATTAAGAGGAGGCAGACCGTTCGTTTGGTTTATTAATTAATGTATTTATATACTTTGTTTTAGTTTTCGCCCTAGACCTCCTTCAATCTTAGAAAAACACACCCTAGACCCCCCCCCCCCCCGCCATTCAAGATAAATGTGTAAATTTTTCAGTAGAAAAATGTTCCGGCCAAAGGCCGGTTCCTCTTAAAATTGCAGACTTGCTATCGCTCGCCAGGAAAAAATTGACACCTAAGTGGCACGAAAGGTCTTTAAATTGACAACGAAATGGGGCGAAATGTGTTAAAATCGCCAAACTAATGGGCCGAACGTCTTATAATCTCAAAACTAGTGGGGCTAAACATTAGGGAGAAGGGGATCCAGAAGAAACGGTCTGCCTCCCCTTAACCCTTGCTGTACCAGGGACGTCATTTTCATCATATTCTGGCAACTATTAGACGATTTTATCCAATTTAGGAAGGACCTCTAGCAATAATAAGGCTTCAATCTATCTCCACCAACCATTTTAACTACACAGATCCTTCCCAAGCTGCATAATATCGTCTAAATATAGCTAGGATAAAATATAGCACACGTCGCTGGTACTCAAAGGGTTAATTAACACTTGATGTACCGGCGACGTCATTTTAACTTTATTCTGGCTACTATTAGACGATATCAATAAAAATAAAATTAGTTACAATGATTTGAACTACAAAAATATATATACTGTATATCTGTGCATCCTTTTCAGCTGCGGCGAGATATGGTGAGCTGTACATAACTAGATCACCTTTAGTTTGAATATAAGTGAAATAGAAAGAAAACACAAACATTCGAAAAAGGCTGACGTAATTGAAACAAGAATATGAAGGCAGAATGGTAGGGCGAAGGGAAACTATAGAACAATGCTCATATATGAACGTAATTATATACAAAACATTCAACGACAAAATAATATCATATAAACATAGAAACTCAGAGGACTTAAAAATATACAAAGATTATCAAACAGTTTCCATTTCGTACTGAAGCCTCCTCCCCTTGTTTAATTCTCTTACTCGACGAGACAGAGAAAGGGGCGAGAGAACGCGAAAGTGGTCCCGGACCCTGAAAATAGGCACTTTAAATGTTGTTTCTGTTCGGGCTCTGTCTCGTGTCGGCCACCCCCAGGAATGAAGTATGTGCCTGAGTATCTACATACATACATACACACACACACACACATATACAGATACATACATACATACATACATACATATACAGAACATACATACATACAAATACATACAGTACATACACAC
>JBAKBP010020746.1:0-41972 GCA_037953745.1 Lithodes maja | reverse complement strand
GGAGTAGTTGGAATATAGAAAAAAAAAAAAAAAAAAAAAAAAAAAATATCACCGGACAAAAGTAGAAACAAAAACAGAAAAAGTTGAAAGCAACCCATATACAAATACATAAAGATGGATATAAACAGGTCGACCCAGACGGAGCCATCACATCTGGGTAAGGTATAAAACAAGCCCCAAAGACACCATTTCCAGGGGGGAGCAGTAGCGGTGGATTTTATTTGTTTAGAAAGACTAGAAACAGAAAAAGAATGCCAAATCTCCTGAAAATCCACCAGACTCAAAAGTCTTCCTCATTGGCCTGCTAACCACCGTGGGGAAAAAAACAGGAGAATGCAGGAAAAGGAAGGAAAGTTGTTGTATAGCACCAAACAGCAAGGATGGATGTAAACGGACAATGGAAGACCTTGGTGCAGGCTATGGCAACATCCTAAACATCCATCATGGTAAAATACCATAAGTTTGCTAAATGGCCGTTGACTAATATATACAGTAGTTCATCCGCCCTTTGACAGGTATTGCTTTTAGTCCTGCAGGGTGTCTAGCCAATCACCCTCCAAGTGAGAACCCGGAGGGGGAGCCGGTTTAGTCGCCGACAATCCGACCATGAAACAGGTAGTATCAGATTACATGTTACTGATAGCAGGAATACCTGACCTGACACATAATAGCCGAGTAACAAAGATAGAAACATGCCAATTTACCCTCAGCTGGGAAAAAATAGACTAGAGGATAGAAAAAGTCCGAGCTCGGAGAGGGAGAGGAAGGTGGATAATTATACATGGCCGCGTCAGTATAATGTTACTTCGTGGTGCTACTTCAAAATATATTCTTCTCAAGTTCTCATCATATTGCTGAATAAATTTCATAATGTGATTCATTAAAGGTGTAAATGGATATATATAATAGTGTTACTTTCAACATTCTGTATACCTCTTATAACCTAGAGAGAGAGAGAGAGACGTTTCAGTTACTGAAAGAGGGAATCTACTGTTCATTACGAATTAGTTTCGGGAACATTATTGTATGAACAAGTAAAAGTAAATAAGTTTAACATTCGTCACTGTATGTTATAGAACGTCACCTCCTCCCATTGTGTCCTACCCTTTTAACACTACGACAAGCTCCCTCCCTTCCCATCAAGCTGCGCCATCTATGGGGCAAAATCTTCGATTGATTCAGGGAGGGGAGTGTGAGATCTTACTATATTCAGAGCGAACAAACTACACAACGGATTTACCCAAACCCCATGACTAGGTGGCCCACGCGGAATTGCGGCCGAGTGTACATAATACAACACAGTAATACTACATTATAGTTAATATCATCATAACATCATGTTTATGAAATATATTTGTTGTTGCTCTCAGGAACCGGAATCTTTGAATAGGTATGTTGGTAAAGCAGTGTGGGAATAATCGATGCATCTTTATTCAACTGTCCGCATTTGTTCGAAATCGGAATTTGTGTTGGCGTACAGAACGTTGTGCACTGAATTTAATTGTGATATTGTAATATTAGCTTTGAGTTAAGTTAGTTGTAGTACTAATTTATAAAAATACTATTATACTAGGGTTGGAATAATTCGACAGTTGTCTGGAGGTTTGTATTTTTATTTATTTACCAAACTCTCACGGTAGCCATAATCTCCATAGCAATTGATTCTCTGTTCGGGTCAAAATGAATTCAAGCTATATTTTGAATACCTACAATGGTCCACTATAGTTTGTACTTTGGAATGATTACATTCCCATTACCACCTATTTGGGCAATCACTATTCAGAGTCTTGACTCACTTCGACTTCGAGCCAAAGGCACATCACTATCTTCACAATGCTTGACAAAACTATTTCCCTACTCACGATGTCCTTTAACCCTTTATTGGCGGCGCGCAACTTATGTCGTGTGAAAGAAATTTGGACTAAGTGGCGGTTCACAACTTATGTCGTGTAATGTAATGTAATGTTGCAGAGAGAGAGAGCTGAGTGGTGTGAGGAGCGTAGTAAGGCTATGACCGTCGCAAACCACCGCGGTGGGCCAACTGAAGTGAAAACCACCCTTCCTTCCCCCCTCACACTCGCTACACAGGGAATTATGTAGGGAAAGTACCTAATTACATGGTTTTTGCACTCGTGTTGCGCGATCGTTGCAAGAAAACTAGCGGTCGTACAAGGATGGTTGGTCATTGGAAAGCTCTGTTTATGCCCTTTCAGGGATAGATACTTGTTTTACGCTCTGGGTCTTATTTAGGCATGAAAATGATCACGTAAACAACCCTATTTAGGGTAAAAACACCCCTCTGGGCGGTACATATAAATTACCGCCTAGGCCGCTTGTTAGGTGTTAACCACCTGCACAATATTAGGACCAAGGTTTGTATCTATCAATTCTCACCTTACTATAATAATATAAATCATAAACTTTATTCCCTTTAAAAGTTGAAAAAACCTTTATCATAATCATACACAATTAATATCTCATATAACATTTACATTAGCATGACCGTACTACTAAACTATTAGTAGGTCCAAGTTCTTAACCCCTCTTTGGCGGCGCCCTACCTAAGGCGGTCAAGAGAACCAAGGACTAAAGAGCGGGGCCTGACTTAAGTCCAGTGCGATGTTGAGCACATAATCGGCTCTGAGAAAGAGTCCGAGCAGTGGGAGGAGCGTGGGTTGGCTCTGACCGTTCGGTATGGCTCCCGTACCACGACTGGTCCCCCCTCCACACTCATTCACATCCACTGCTTCCCTAGACAGGGAAATATGTAAGGAAATTATCGAATTTTAGGGATTTTGCCTTCATGTTGCACGATCGTTGCAAGACAACCCGTGGTCGCAGAAGGATGGTTCAGGTGTCATTGGAAAGCTCAATTAACGCCCTTTCACGGATACATAATGGTATTACGCTCTGGCTCTTCTTTATGCATGAAAAAGAGCATGGAATGAAGCTCGTTTAGGGTAAATCTGCCCGCTTGGCAGGTAGTAGAAGTTACTAACCTAGCCGCTCGTTGAGTGTTAAATTCCTTCTGTAATATGACTCACGATTACCACATCAATCACAATACAATTACTAACTCAACAGATATTATCATTACCTGTACAATATCAAAAGATAATTACTAACTCAACAGGTATCTCGTTGCCTTTACAAAATTAGAACGTTCTGTCCTCCAGGCCAGTTTCCAAAAGTATAATCATTGATCTTCTTAAAACTAAATGGCTAGATATTAACGCGCAATCGAAAGCATGCTGTCGACGAGGTGAATATCTAATTAAACTAGATTGTTTCCTTTTAACAACAAGAGTTGGTCATGGGAATGGGCTAATACCCTTTCCTAACTATTGCTGTAGCTAATTATAACCTGAGTATCAATTATTAAACCACTTTATGTTATCCAATAACTCCCACTTTAAGTCTCTTAATTATCTATATTACTTAAGCTCCTATAAGATCCTATGCTAATACTGGTTAATAGGCTGGTCGCCTTTACTACCAAGAAACAATTATATCTCACAACACTTCATCTCTTTATTTCATCAATTATCTAGTCAAAAATCTCTTTAGTTGTTCTATAAGAACACATCATATTTTATAGCTGGAACACCCCTGGTAGTCTTAGCATTTATCTTCTTTAATAAGTCTGTGCGGGCCCATAAGGGTCCTTAAATAAAATGTTTAGTTGTGTCTTCTGGTTGTCTTCACCAATTCAAAGTGGGCCAGTAGAACGCCTCCATTCACTCTGTTCCATCTACCAATTGATGAACATCTCGAACTGCTTGGCTAAAGGTATGTAGGCCAGCGATGTGTTTGCAGGGCTCAGGATACTGAAGGTGTATCTGATCCGTGGTGGATGTGGTGGTGCTAGGTGTCTGGAGCCCTAGAACAGACTTAGTTGTTCTCCCCAGAGTGCCAAGGGGAAGTCCGGGGTCGCCTTTGCTGAAAGCGGTTATCTGCGCTCCCTTCAAGTGCCCAGGGGTTAATGACTCCTGCGGGAACGGAAGTATATAGTAAAGGTGAGGCAAGTAATAAAATTTGATCACTCTTATGCTTCGAATACTAGAGTTGGTACAGAGGAAGTAGTAGGGGGTGAGGAAGTGAATTTTAGTAGGAGATGAAGGCGTCGGGGCTTGACCCAACTTGCGTGAGCTGGTTTTTGTTGGAGAGACAGTTTGAGGATACTTTTCGAGAGGGGACAGGACAGACAACACATAGGGAACGGAAGTATATAGTAAAGGTGAGGCAAGTAATCAAATTTACCCTAGTGATACGACCTACGCCAAGGCCGATTTTACACTCCAGGTACCCAGTTTAACGTATGGGTGGGACGAGGCGAACACGAGAGAAGGCCTGCCCAATGACCACTGAGCAATCCTGGTGGCTAACCAAGTTCTCAGTCTCGTGTGTTGATTGGTTGTAGAAAGCCACCAATCAGGCCCCTGAATTCATTTTAGCCACCATGAATCCAGGTACTCATTTTCGTCTGAGTGAGACGGAACTGACAGGGAATGGAGTTTGTTCAACACTCCTGGGCTACTTGAACCCTGGTGGCAAGCCAGGGAAGACTCCTGCGGCCCCGCCCACCTCCTAATATACCCCTCCTTCACGGCTGGGCGCTCTCTGATTGGTCGAGCCGCGCTGTATGGCGGAGTCTATCTATTCCTTTCGGTTTGAATGTGTCTCCCCTCTCTCTCTTGCTTCTATCATCAATATATTCTCCTGGCAGCTGATTTAAGATGTTTTTTAGTGGCTGACGGGAGTACGAAGGTGGCACCAAGGTATTTGGGCATCTGCGACCAGGATAGAATATGCGTGAAAGCACTGGGAGCTAAGTTACTGATGAGGAGGAGGAGGAAGACCTCGCAGCTGGCTTACATCGCTGCATTATTGGAGGCCTATGATTGGTGGAGAGCAAGGGGGTGTCATTGTTGTTTTCCCGGCACGTGATGAAGGGTACATCTTGTCTCTTTACCTGAGCACAATCCTGTCCCCTGATTGGTGGACAGGATTACTTCTTTATTAATTATCATCGTTAAGTGAGTTAGTCCACTGCAAGGCAAACTTCTCTCCCAAACTGTTCCACTGTAACCGGTCAGATATTAGCCTGTTCCGCTCCACCTTAGAAAGCTTTTGGATCCCATTCCTCTATCATGTTCTCTGTCTATCTCTTTATCTAGGACCACCTCTAGGTTCCTATCGTGTCGCTAGAATTGTCAAACTGTTATCATCTCGTCGAAATATATGGCCTGCAAAATACATCAATTTAGATGGGATTAATTCCATAGTGAAAGCAATAATAGGCTCATAAGTGTGTATAGTTTATAATCCATTTCAATTTATCAAGTCTGTCAGTCAACATCCAACACTATGTCCTCAAATCAATAAGAGCATACACATCCACACTAACATTAAACTAGTAGGATCACTCAAATAAGCTCATATATATTTGTGAAATATCTGATACAACATGCTTACTAATTAGATATTGTAGACTCTTAGAATAACAGATTAAACGTTAACTATCTGTATTTCTTATCTCTCTCTCTCTCTCTCTCTCTCTCTCTCTCTCTCTCTCTCTCTCTCTCTCATCAATAATCCATCCATAGGCCCCCACCATCTCTCACTCCAGATCCCTCAATCTTTATTCTCACCACTACTTTTGTTGTCAACCACCCAATGGTCTGTTCCACCTACTATCAATTTTGGGGGTTATTAACCTCTCCTCTTTCCCCAGCCACAGTTGTAAGGTTAATGACTCAAGGTAGGCTTACAGTATAACAATATTTACCGGATGATGAGGGTTACCTGGTGATAGTGTTGCTAATGTTTAGTGGGTGTTGTGTTACTATTATTGTTGTGGCTGTTGTTGTTGTTGTTGTTGTTCCCCAAGCTGACTGGCCGAACAGCCCCAAGTCCCCGAGCAAGGCCTAGGCCATAACCGAGCGCCCCCACAGAACCCTCCCTGCCGACAACAATAAAGCCTGGGTGACCGAAGCCACTCCATGGCGGGGAGCTGAGGAGGGTGCGGAAACGCCCGGGAAACCAAAGCCCCACCCAGGGCCCTGTGCCCCTCAGCAATTATGAAGAGAAAGTTGAGGGGCAAAGGAAAAATGTGACGCTATGGCTTCCAATCTTGGTAGATTGGGAGGTCAATCCACTGAAAAGACGCCGTCACTTGAGATCTAGAAAATATATAAGTAAAAGGAACAGTCAGAGTAAGCTATGGGTATCGCAGAGATCGCTCAGTTCTCACTCTGATAGACCAGCACATGACTAGAACCCAATCCTCTCAGCATCAGCTAGGACAGGCCCTAGAAAGCCGCCTTTGGCAGGGGGATAGCTCCCCTATTTCAACCCCTTTCAGGGTTGGGCACCCGCTGTGTTGTGGCTGTTCTTATTGATGATTTTATTCATGGATTTAGGGGTGAGAGAACTTGAAACTTGGCACATAACTATTTACAGTTAGACAAACAAAGACAATCGATAATCGAATCAGATCCTCTGGGTTGTAAACTAGCGTGCTACCAACGGTACCACTGTCCCCCTTCCTCTCTCTCTCTTAGCATTGCTAAGAGAAGGGTAGGACATCGAGAGAAAATGGTTATAATGAAAGGAACAAAGTATACAAAATAAAGATTGAAAAAAATAAGGTAGTAAAAAGGGATATAAACAGTCAAGAGTAAAGGAGAAAAACTCGAAGGAATTAAGTATTAGGAGAGAAAGAAAGGATGTGAAAAGAGACTGGAAGACGACATAAACACACTAAAGAAAGGATCGATATGTGTCAAAACAACGGTATGGATATCCAAGACAGAAAAAAAGAAGATGCAAGTTAACTAAGAGGAAGAGAGAGAGAGAGATAGTGTGTGTGTGTGTGTATGTGTGAAAGAGCATCAGAGTCAAAGACGACATTATTGTGAACCAAAAAAACGAGAAAAGAGGATTGATCGGGGTATTATTTTTGTTTGTTCTTCCCTCCCATCTCATTTCCTTTGCCTGAAGAAAGACTATTACCAATACTTTCCTCCGTGTATAATAACGGGTCTGCTATATAATTCTGTGTCTGATAAAGAGGAAGAATTGTAGGGTAAATAGGATTATCTTGGAAAGATATTTTGGGAAGGTTATTCTATTGTATGTGTATTTTACAAGCCTAAGATGAAACTTTACATAATAAACACATTCCATCATCAAAGATTATTACCAATGTATTCCATTCCTAAGAACCTTGGCATAACAATACCTTATTTCTTAGTTTATCTTATATTATGGGTGGTATTGTATTAAGTAAATATTCTTACTTGTCCTGTTGATAAACGTAGATTATTGTGGTACAAACTCAGTCAGTTGAATATTAGGGCAAGATATACCCTGTTCATTATAAGTAGGCAAAACATCTTGACCACTACCCTTTATAACTCCGTTAACTGAGTTATAAAGGGTAGTGAATAGCTCACCAACAAGGCTCAGCACAAGCGGAACACAGACAGGCTAATCAAATTTCGTCGGGGATGGAGTATACCTTGTTGAGGGGTTCAAGGTCGCCTACATCCCTGATGACACCATGTTGACAATGTGCTTGTCTTTCCAAAGCAGGACCATGGGTGTGCCGTTGTCCATTGCTTCCACCGCATCGCTTTCCAACGACTTGACGACAGCAATGTAGGCCAACCGCTTAGGAGCTCCTTGTGCAAGACGCAGGGTGCCACACACGTAAATCTGGTGTGTGAACATCTGCTGGCACATGTCTACAAAATTGTAGAAGTTGTCCATGCACAGCTTGTACCCTTTACCTTTCAAGGGGTTCATGAGACCTTGCACCGTTTCCTGGAGAGGTTGACCGTGACCTGAGTAAACTTTAAATTCCCAAACATAGCCAGAGTTCGACTCTGCCAGGGTGTACAGCCTGATTGCGTACTTTTTCGGCTTCATAGGGTTGTAAACCTTGAATAAAAGGTGACCCTTCCATCCAAGGCTGCCTTCATCAACAGGCAGCTTTTCGTCAGGGAGGTTGGCGACCTTTAACCCCTATACAAGGTACTCCATCACTGGACGAAATTTGATTACCCTGTCTCTCCTCTGTTTCCACTGACCAACCTGGTGAACAAGCCTACATCTTTTCTAACTCCAATGACCTAGAGCAGTTAGTATCCCGGATCGCTTCGGAGATCGGCCCAACATTCTTGACTTATTTCTAACCTCTAACCTTCTGCTTACACTGTAAATCTTTTCTCTCCTTTGGGCTCCTCTGACCATAAACTAATGTCTGTCACCTGTCCTATCTCTCCAGTACGGCCACCCGATCCTCCGGCGGCGCTTGTGGCACTTTGGTGCTGCCAACTGGGAGGCTCTCCGGCAGTACTTCTTTGATTTCCCATGGAATGACTTTTGCTTCCGTGGCCGGGGACCCTCGGAGAGTGCTGAACGCATTACCGAGGTAATCCTATCGGGCATGGAAGCATACATTCCATTTTGTTTCTCTCAGTCTAATGCAAACAAATCTTGGTGTACTCACGCTTGTTCTACTGCTGTCCGCAATAAGAAGGAAGCATTCAAACGGTACCGACGCCTTAAGATTAAAAAATGTATTCTTCCCATCTATGGCCCAGAATCAAGCCAAATCTGTACTTTGACTTGCCAAACACTCTTTCATCATTAATAAATGCACTGAACTATCCAACCATAGCTCTTCCCAAGCTTTCTGGCATCTAGCCAAAAACCACTCCAACAATTTTTCTTCCTCGTCTTTCCCTCCCATTTTCCACTCTGATGGCACAACCATCACTTCTTCCTCTGCCAAAGCTGAACTCTTCGCTCAAACTTTTGCTAGAAACTCCACCTTAGATGATTCCAGTGCTATTCCTTCCTCTCCACCCACCTCTCTCCTACTTATTATTGTGTTACCTCCACCAACCGACTTTATATCCTAAAACCTCCTAAAGCTGTATTTCCTACCCTCTGGGCTTAATACTAAGAAGGCGTACGGTCCGGACGGTGTTCCTCCTATTGTGGACGGCCATCACTCACTTACTCATCCTATCAACTCCGGTGTTCCTCAGGGCTCTGTCCTATCTCTTATTCTCTTTCTAATTTTCATAAATGATTTTCTCAACTGTACCTCCAGTTCCATCCATTCATACACAGACGACTCTACCTTACACTACTCAATTAGTTTTCCTGAACGCCCCAGCCAGCAATCCCTCAAAAACAAACGTAATGAAGTCATGCAACACTTATCTTCTGACCTAACTACTATTTCCAATTGGGGCAGAGAAAAACTTGTTGCCTTTAATGCTTCCAAAACCCAATTGCTTCATCTTACTACCCATCCGGAACTCCCCGATGACTATCCCATACACTTCAACAATACAAAAATAAATGTTTCATCTTCCTTCAATATTCTCAGTGTCTCTTTTTCTTCTGCTCTCACTTGGAAGGATCATATTACCTGTCTTGCTAAGGCAGCCTCCCAGAAGCTGGGTGTGCTCAACCACCCGAAGGGGTTCTTTACCCCTGCACAGCTTCTTGCTCTCTACAGGGACACAGTGCGTCCTTGTATTGAGTATTGTTCACATGTGTGGGGAGGATCCTCTCACACCGCACTCCTAGACAAAGTAGAAAGGAAAGCCTTTCGTATCATTAAATTCCGTCCACTCACCAACTCTCTGCAATCTCTCTCTCTTTGCCGCAATGTTGCATCTCTTTAGCTATTCTATTGCTACTACTACTACTACTCAGTGTATACTACCCCCTCTACGTAGGGTACGTAGTACCCGTCTTGCAATATAATTTCACCCCTACTCTGTGCAACTCTCCAACCCAAGAGTGAAATGTTATTCTCGGGCTTCCTTCTATTCAACTGCTGAGCTCTGTAACTCTCTCCCAGAATCAGTCTTTCCCTCTTCCTATGACTTAAAATTGCTATAAACACCTTGGGTCCAGGCATTTTGGCTCGAACGTCCCTTGATTTTTGGCCCTGTCAACTCTGGGGGAGGCACTCGATACAGGCAGTTCTGCCTTTTGTCTCTAACTCACATAGACAAAAAAAATCGAAAGCAAAGAAACATAATATTTCCAGCCGAGCTTGAAAATAATATTGATAAAAAAGTTTCGGTCGGCAAGTGCAAGTGCACGTCTGTGCGTGCAACAAACGTGAGGTATATTGATAATAAATTAGTTTGGACCGGTGAGTGAGGAAGTATGTGATAATTGCTAAAATGTTTGTGTCCATGAGCATGCCATTATGGGTGTGTGAGGTGTCTTCCTATGTAGGATGGGGGCGGGGGTAGAAGAAGAAAGGTGAGGGAGTATAGGGTGTGCAGGAACTCCCTTTTCGTTTGATTCGAGATTCAGCATAACAATATTTATTATTAAAGACCGGAAGTTAAGGCACTAAAAAAACATTAAAATAGGCAGGCAAAAAAGCATTTATAAATTACAAAAAAGGCCCCCCCAAAAAAAGGTATTTATTGATGAAAAGGCATTAAAAAGGCATTTATTTTATGTATTAAAATCAAATCAAGCATTAATAGGGTAAAAATTACCTAAGTAACATTGTCATTGATACACTCTCTACATTTTTTCCTGATTGCAAATAATTAGAAGCATTTTCTTCAAATTGTCAGGCGCTATATTGTGCCGTCTGTCGGAGAGAGGCCAACTTGAGCCAGGTTGCCATCTGGCGACAGCAACAAGCACCAATAGTTCACACTTTGAAAAACACCAAAAAAGTAAAAAAGGCATTATAGTGATGAAATCACCAAAAAAAGACACAAAAAGGCTCTGAAAAACACAAAATAGGCATATTAGGCACTAAATCGGTAAAAAAGGCATTATAGTGATGAAATCACGAAAAAAGGCACAAAGAGGCACTTATGGCATTTATGGCAAAATCCGGTCTCTATTTATTATATTTCAACATTATCTGAATCAGATGTGAGTACTTGATGCTGGTGAACTAATATTTTCCAATTCAAAATGACTCTAGTATAGTTCACCTATATCGGATTTGTGACGCCTGCAGCTTAGCAGAACGCCACGTGGGCTCAGCCACTCGCTTGGCCACTCGCTAACACTCGCCAGGGCAATGAATTTGGCTACAGTCTATCTACAATGTTATACTTTCTTTCTTGTGAATCGTCATGTCACAGGCAGTATAGAAGTGGTCTTTATTTTTGTCTGTGACAATGCATTGTATTTTATATCATCAGTTATAAGTTTAATGTATAAGAATGAATGATACAGCTAGAGAGTGTGAGTGAGTAAGTACAGGAGGCAGAGGGTTGTGCGCACAGTGTTACGCGTTGTCTCGGTGACGTCATGCCATGGCCGGGCCCTCTGAGTGGCTGGCCGCTTTGCCGCCCTCCTGCCGCAGCAGAAGGTAGTTTCCCCGCACTCCTTGCTGCCTTTGTGCCTTCCTCGCTCAGAGCTTGCTTGACCAGCATAACCTTCACATCTCCCTTGCCATCTGTCCCCGACTTCCACCTATAGAACACTTTCTCTCTCTCTCAACTTCTTACCTCTTATTCTTCTAATCTATTTAACATCATAACTCCCCTTTAGTTCTGCACGATTTCATATATCGGCCATCGTATTGTATGCTGAAGCTCTCAGATATTTCATGTTTAGTTAGACATTTTGGAGGGGTTAACATTTTGTCTGTAGAGGTTCGACACACTCGCGGTGTCTCCCTACCTATTTCCTGGTTGTCTGCTGGGCTATTTAATGCTAGACTGGGGTGAGGCTATTTGTGTTGTGATTTCTGATGTGTACCAGGTTTTGTTGAACTTGTACAATCGCAACGGATGCGTGGGAAGCCTAGGTTGTCTTTCTGACTGTGTACCTTGTGAGTTTAGCACTATGTTGCGAGTGAGGGCTTTTGCCTCTGCCACCCAACACTGTGCTAACTCGTTTTGCTTTGACTTGAAGAGGGTCGCCAGGAGAGAAACTGATACTAGCGATCTGGATCTCTCAAGAGAGCACCCCGTCATTTAACGTAATTTGGCCGTACAGTCTTAAGGACCTCGCTAGGCTACGAGCCGCTTGCTCAGCCATAGTTTCCTAGCCTACGACATCCCAGCTAGACTTTATTCGCCTAGCAGACACCCGATTAGGATTATAAACTCTTATGTATGCAGCATTTTTATTCACGTTGATTGTAAGCCTTGGTTGTTGTTGAGGTGCACAACCTGAGCAGGCTTTTGCGTTGCCTGAGGAAGTACTTCTTTTGTTGTTGGAGATAATACTATTGCGCATTTATCGTTAAGGCTGTATGTCCCTACACTTGTCATATCTTGTTCCTGCTTTATATAACAGTTCAAAATCCGATTCGATCATCTTAGCCGCATCAGACTTTCTTCAGAAGATTCCTGTTCGATGCTTTAGGACTTTCATTCACTTTCTTTAATATAGGAGTGACAGTTTATTATTGTTTAGAGTAACTTTAATTATACCATCTTCTTGTTTGCATTAAATCATTCCAGTGATTTAATTAAGCTCTCTATCTTTTTCCTTGTATACTTTATTAACGTAATTGTATGTTGTTGTGATCAGGCTTTATCAGAGATCATCAGCCTGTAGTAGTAGTGCATTTATACCGAGTTAGAGGATACCGCGCTATCGCAGATTTAACTCTGGAGGGTATAGGTGTTTTTGTTCACGGCATTATAAGTTCGAGGGTTGGATCTAGTGTTACCGTTGTGGCTGTGTGCCTTTCTAGTCCAATGATTAAGAGCCCTTGTTTTATACGAGTCCCGGTCGTAACAGATTCATACGGCGTAAGCATATCTGTCTATCTATCTATCTATTGTAGAGTTCGCCATCTGCAAGTGGAACCGATGAGCGTGCAACCCTTCGGTATTTTTATAAGGTTTTCTCCCCTAGATGTGTTTTCGAGCAAGGCTAAAGAGTCCCATCCACATGTAAATCAGATGATGCGAGTACCTGAATTCGATGATGGTGAACTATCACTTTCTAATTCAAAATGACGCGAGTATAGTTCACTAATATCGGATACATACGGTGTAAGTGTGCTGCACCATTTCCTAGTTCAAATGTTGTTTCCTTCAGTGGGGTAGTGAACTTGGTTCACCTTATTCATAGTAAGCACAATTACTAGAAAGCAGTAGGGTTTGAGGAAGGTTGGGGGTGGGGGTTGTTACACAACATTGTTAAAAAAATAACAAAAACAAAAGTGGAGGTTGGGGTACTTGAGGACGGGTGGGGTGGGGGGTGCTTGAGGAAGAGTGGGGGTGGGGGTTGTTACAAACTGTTGTTAATACAAAACAAAAACAGTGGGGGTTGGGGTACTTGAGGAGGGGTGGGAGTAGGGGATACTTGAAGAATGGTGGGGGTGGGGGTGCTTGAGGAAGAGTAGGGGTAGGGGCGCTTGAGGAAGGGTTGGGGTAGGGGTGGGTGAGGTAAATTACCTGATATCAGATAGTTAATACCACTTTATTACTATTGTATATATTTCGTCTAGGTAAACACACAGTGTGTCCATACCTTTGTCTCAAGACAAACCAATCGTCTGATGGTAGCCATGACTAAATACAATAGTTAAGGTTGATAAACAAGGGCCCTAAGCCCTTTAACACACACACACTACTACTGATCCACCTGGTGAACAAGCCTACGTCTTTTCTATCCTAAATGACCTAGAGCAGTTAGTTCAGCAACCCACCCGTATCCCGGATCGCATCGGAGATCGGCCCAACATTCTTGACCTGTTTCTAACTTCTAACCCTTCTTCTTATACTGTCGATCTTTTCTCTCCTTTGGGCTCCTCCGACCATAAACTTATCTCTGTCACCTGTCCTATCTCTCCAGTACAGCCACCCGATCCTCCTAGCCGGCGGCGCTTGTGGCACTTTGGCGCTGCCGACTGGGAGGCTCTTCGGCAGTACTTCTTTGATTTCCCATGGACTGATTTCTGCTTCCATGGCCGGGGACCCTCGGAGAGTGCTGAACGCATTACCGAGGTAATCCTATCGGGCATGGAAGCATACATTCCATTCTCTTTCTCTCAGACTAATGCTAAAAAATCTTGGTTTACTCACGCCTGTTCTACTGCTGTCCGCAATAAGGAGGAAGCATTCAAACGGTACCGACGCCTTAAAACTCAAGACTCTCATTCTTCATATGTTTCTGCCCGGAATCAAGCCAAATCTGTTCTTCGACTTGCCAAACACTCTTTCATCAATAATAAATGCACTGAACTATCCAACTCTAGCTCTTCCCAAGCTTTCTGGCATCTAGCCAAAAACCTCTCCAACAATTTCTCTTCCTCGTCTTTCCCTCCCCTTTCCCACTCTGATGGCACAACCATCACTTCTTCCTCTGACAAAGCTAAACTCTTCGCTCAAACTTTTGCTAGAAACTCCACCTTGGATGATTCCGGTGCTATTCCTCCCTCTCCGCCCTCCTCTCTCTTACTTATGCCTAATATCCTAATCTCTTCTAAAGATGTACTTTCTACCCTCTCTGGGCTTAACACTAATAAGGCGTACGGTCCGGACGGTGTTCCTCCTGTTGTTCTCAAAAACTGTGCTTCCGTGCTGACTCCCTGCCTAGGCAAACTCTTTCGTCTCTGTCTATCCTCTAACGTCTTCCCTTCATGCTGGAAGTTTGCTCACATTCAACCTGTCCCAAAGAAGGGTGACCGCTCTCAACCCTCCAACTATCGTCCAATTGCTCTTATCTCTTGTCTTTCTAAAGTTTTTGAAACTATTCTTGCTTCCAAATTTCTTAAGCATTTCTCTTCTCATAATCTGCTCTCAGATCGCCAGTATGGCTTCCTTAAGGGTCGCTCTACTGGTGATCTTCTTTCATATCTTACTAACTCTTGGTCATCCTCCTTTCGGGACTTCGGTGAGACTTTTTCTATTGCACTAGACATATCGAAAGCCTTCGATAGAGTCTGGCATAAATCTTTAATTTCTAAACTACCCTCCTTCGGTTTCTATCCCTCCATCTGTGCCTTTGTCTCTAATTTCCTTTCCGGCCGTTCCATAGCTGCGGTTGTGGACGGCCATTGTTCACTTCCTCACCCTATAAACTCCGGTGTTCCTCAGGGCTCTGTCCTATCTCCTATTCTCTTTCTAATTTTTATAAATGATCTCCTTAACTGTACCTTAATTCCCATCCATTCATACGCAGACGACTCAACCTTACACTACTCCATTAGTTTTTCAGAACGCCCCAGCCAGCAATCCCTCAACGACAAACGTAATGAAGCCATAGAACTCTTAAATTCTGATCTAAATACTATTTCCAATTGGGGCAGAGAAAACCTTGTTAACTTTAATGCTTCCAAAACCCAATTTCTCCATCTATCTACCCGTCAGGATCTCCCAGCGGACTATCCCTTATTCTTCAACAATACAAAAATCAACCCTTCATCTTCTCTCAATATTCTTGGTGTCTCTTTTTCTTCTGCTCTCATTTGGAAGGACCATATTACCAGTCTTGCTAAGGCAGCCTCCCAGAAGCTGGGTGTGCTCAATCGCCTTAGGGGGTTCTTTTCCCCTGCACAGCTTCTTGCTCTGTACAGGGGCATAGTGCGCCCCTTGTATTGAGTATTGTTCACATGTGTGGGGAGGTTCCTCTCACACCGCTCTCCTAGACAAAGTTGAAAGGAAGGCCTTTCGTATCATTAACTCCCGTCCACTCACCAACTCTCTGCAATCTCTCTCTCTCCGCCGCAATGTTGCATCTCTCTCGCTATTCTATCGCTACTATAATAATCAGTGTTCCTCAGAGCTATCCCAGTGCATACCACCTCCTTTACGTAGGGCACGTGGTACCCGTCTTGCAACTCAATCCCACCCCTACTCTGTGCAACTCTCCAACCCAAGAGTGAAACGTTACTCTCAAACTTTCTTCTACTCAACATCTGAGCTCTGGAACTCTCTCCCAGAATCAGTCTTTCCCTCTTCCTATGACTTAAATTGCTTCAAACTCCGTGTGTCCAGGCATTTTGGCTCAAACGTCCCTTGATTTTGGCCCTGTCACTCTTTCAACTATGGGGGAGGCACTCGCTATAGGCAGTTATGCCTTTTGCCTCCCTCAATCACATAGAAAAAAAAAAAAAAAAAAAAAAAAAACACACACACACACTCTATCAAGACCTACAGGCGACTGATTGACAGGGTTACCAAATAAAGTAGGTGTGCAGTTTTCGCATTACAAAAAAAAAAAAAAAAAAACATACGCAACTCTGCTACCTAGAATTCTGCAAATAGTATTGAAGCTCTTAGGTAAAATCGGTTCAAATACAGTATATATACTGTATATATATATATATATATATATATATATATATTCTGACATACGGAGCCCTGTATGTTAATTTAAGAGTTAGAATTAGAGTTGAAGGAGCCGCACTACCCAAACGGTGAAGCAGTGGGGAAACTACCTCGCCCGCATACCTGCAAACAAGCCTTCACACCTGCGTGCGTCATAGGGGACCCTGCAAACTACTTGATGACCGACGCTATGACGTATGTTCGAAGCCAGGAGCTGTGATTGGACCAGGCACCTGCTATGCAACTCGAGGAGCTGTGAGTGGACCAGGCACCTGTTATGCGACTCGAGGAGCTATGATTGGAGCCGGCACCACCCCCGCCTCCTGATTCGTTCCTACACCATCATTGTTTGGTATATAAGACCCGAGTTGTGGGCATTCAAATCAGTCTCATTTGGAGTTGGGGAAGGTGAACTTGCAGCTGGAGGAAGACGGGGTGAAGTATTATAATGGGATTGTGACTGTCAGTCAGATTATATATGTGTGTGTTAAGTGTGTTCGGTGTAAACCTTACGTTATGTTGGTTAGTGAGATATGTGATTGGGAATTAACGTGAACGCTACTATTATGTGTTTAACTATTTGATTGCGAATTAACGTTAACGCTACTATTATGTGTTTAACTATTTGATTGCGAATTAACGTTAACGCTACTATTATGTGTTTAACTATTTGGTTGCGAATTAACGTTTAACGCTACTATTATGTGTTTAACTATTTGATTGGGAATTAACGTGAACGCTATTTTTATGTACTTAACTATTTTAGTTGCCTAACTTGTGGACTAAAGCAACTCTTTAAGTAATTGGGTTATGATGAAAGTAATACTATTTTATATTAATACTTACGAGTTCTTTCATTTTCTTTGAATTAAGCTTACATTGCTTAACGGTGCTTAGTACGGTGATGCTATTGTCTCGTATTAGTAATATCGCCTTAGACTAACATGGCTGTGTTAATATTACTTCTAGTGATTTCCTAAGCTGAAGAAAATTATTTTGCTTCAAAATATTATATTTTGCTTTTCATATTATTTGAGTGAGACCTGAATCGAATCTATGAAGCGATCCTGTAACTTTATTTACTCATAATCAAACCTCAATGTTACGTGGTTAAGAAATACATTTAACTATTATTAAATATATATCTAACTTTTTATGTGACTTTGATATTAATCCTGATGATAATAATAATATAATACTATTAACGTCAGACAAGAACCAAGAATAATTACATTAAATATAAATACAAGGACATATAAGAAAACTATCTATTCATTTCAAAAAGGGTAAGAGACAGAAATATTCTTACTTTAATATTTATCTTTCAAGACTTTTTATAGAATTAATAGTCCTTCTTTAGATATAACTTATTCGGTTCATAACCATAGCCTACTAAGCTTCGGTTAAATAATAATTCTTTATAAATACTACATGACTTTAATTAGTTTCAGTATTTTTCATAATTAAAGAGTATCAGTCAATAAAGGATACTAAGTCCTAAGATCCAAAAGGAAAGGAAGCAACAACAGAAAATTATTTTATTAGATTTTACTTTTGTTTTGCCTTCAGCTGACTGATACCTTAATATATATCTCTGTGCTATCTAGATTCATCAAGTTAACCACTTGAGGATCAAGATACGTAACAGAAGAGTGGCGACCTTGCCAGGATTCGTTTCATACAGTTTCACTCGGTTTCATTATAGTTTCACTACTTAAAAATCAAATATTAATCATGCCTCAACTAATTAATGACTAAGATGCTAGAGTTTTCATAGAATCAGAACCCACAACCCCTGATATTGACTGTCTGTCAAAATCCGAACTGAAAGTGCTTGCCTCACATCTCCAATTAACTGTCTCAAACATGTCTAAAGTAGAGGTGGCTCAGACCATAAAAACCCACCTGTTCCCTGTAGAAGGCGGGGAGGGTGATGGAGCAGTTGGTGGGATCCCGAGTAAACCTAGCCAACTTGATATACAATTGCCACCTGGTTTGACCGGTGATCAAATATTCGAACTAGAACAAGCCAAACTAAAAATAGAGCTAGCCAGAATAAATACCGAAGAAGCCAGTATAAAAGCCAAAGCAAATGCCGAACAAGCCAGAGCAACGACCGAACAATATCAATATCAATATCAAATGGCTCAACTAAATGTCAATACAAATGCTCCCGTAATTGCTCCCCCTCTGGGATTGACTATGACTAGTGTCATTCCACCTTTCACTGAGGATAATGTGCAGGATTTCTTTGTTTTGTTTGAGGAAGTTGCTGGAGGTATGAAGTGGACAAGAGATCAATGGCCTTTTATGTTACAAACCATTTTGACAGGGCAGGCTCGAGCCACGTATTTGTCAGAAGTAGCAGAAGTTAGGCAGGATTATGACTATCTCAAAGAAGCTATCTTAAAAACCTATCAATTGCAGCCTGAGGCTTACAGGCAATCTTTCCGTAAAAACCAGAAGAAAGTAGAAGAAACTCTTAAGGTATTTGCCAGGACCATGACTAAAACTTTCAATCATTGGGTCAAGAGTAAGAAAGTCACAAGCTACAACGATCTGAAGGAGTTGGTCCTGTTAGAAAATTTCCTATGGAAAATTGATTCTTCTGTATCCTATCACTTAAAGGGGAAAAAGGTAGATTGTCTTGCCGACGCTGCTGACATGGCTGACACATACGTGCTCAACAATAAATTTCGTGGAAAGAAGCCCTACGATAATTCTAGCTCTAATTTTAAGTATCCCAATCACAAATCTGACAGACCCAGTCACAAGCCTATAACGTCTTCCCCAGCTAGCCAAAACCGAATTGTTCCCCCAACTAAAAATGCGACTCAGGGCAATGGTAACAGAGGTGGGCCCCAAACTAATAGTAATGCTCAAAGAGGGAACGTTCCCGTATCCCCTAAAGTATGTACTTTTTGTGGCAAGAGAGGCCACCTAGCTTATCAGTGCTGGGCCAAGGAGAGAACCGAGAGATCGGGGCAGACCGTTCCCGCCGTATCTCAAACTCCATATGTGCCTGTAATGAAGGACTCCCGACAGAAGGAGTACCTAGCACCAAAAGTTCCTTTAATGCAAGACTCTCGACAGAAGGAGTACCTAGCAGCTAACGTAAAACATCTAGACAGGGGTGTAGTAGCATGTGTGGTGCAACCCACTAGGGTTAAGCCAATAATAATTTCACCATCAGTGCAGGACAGTTACCGTCCCTTTATATCATCTGGCAACGTGAGATTAAATGGTTGTATGCATGAGGTAAAAATTCTGAGAGACACAGGTTCTACTAGCACCCTCATGGTGAATCCTTACACTGAGTGCCCACCTGGCGAACCAGTTGTAATGAGAGGTGCTGGAGGCCAGTTTTATGCATACTTGGTAAAAGGCGAAATTGAATGTGAGTTACTACAGGGTGAGGCCACCATAGCTTTGTGTAGGTCCCAAGATATCCCTGTGCCTGGGGTAACGCTCCTTTTGGGGAATGATGTAGCAGGTGAGAAGGTCCGACCAGACCCCATTTTGTCACTTTCCCCTGTTAACAAGCCACTAACCGGTGAGCTCGAAAAGGAGATGCCAACAGTTTTCCCTGTGTGTGCTGTCACACGTTCAATGTCTCAAGTAGCAGTTCCCTCGGATAGAAATTTACCGAATGTAAGAGTTGATGAAAGGGATGATGAGAGTGTGAATGACGCTCCAACTGTGCCTGATGATGTGACTGAGGTGGATTTATCTGACACCTTTATGGCTCATCTTGACCCTAATGATGCCCATGAAACCCCTCCAAATTGTCCTAGTGGCCTGGTAGAGCTACAGAGAGATGATAGTGAATGCAAGGAGTTAACTGCCAGGTCCGTGAGTGAAGAGGAATGTGAGAAGGAGGGTGGTGAATGTTTCTACCTCAAAGGAGGAGTATTGTGGCGAAGATGGAGACCGCCACACAGACCAATCGATGACTGGGCTTGGGACGTCCATCAAGTAGTAATCCCCAAACCTTGTCGTAAAGATATCATGGAAATGGCACATTGTATACCATTGGCAGGACACCTAGGTGTGAGAAAAACTAGACAGAATCAGAGCCCACTTTTACTGGCCAGGAATGTGTGCAGATGTAGTGGAGTGTTGTAGAGTGTGTCACACTTGCCAGATGACAGGAAAACCCAATCAGAAGGTGCCTGTACATCCTCTGGTGCCCTTGCCCGTTTTCGAGAATCCTTTTACTCGGGTGGTAGTGGACATTGTAGGCCCATTGCCTAAGACTTCCCAAGGTAACATTTATTTATTAACTATCATGGACATGGCAACTCGCTACCCAGAGGCTATACCCTTAAGGACTACCTCTGCTCCAACTGTCATCAAGGAACTGCTCAAATTCTTCACCAGAATGGGTTTCCCCCATGAGGTGCAAAGTGATCAAGGAACTAATTTTACCTCTAACATTTTTCAGCAGTCCCTGAAGGAATTTGGTATCGAGCATGTTAAGTCTAGCACCTACCACCCAGAGAGTCAAGGGGTTCTCGAACGATATCATCAGACATTAAAGGGAATGTTACGTAAATATTGTACAGAGACCGGAGTTGAGTGGGATAAGGGGGTACCTTTTCTTTTATTTGCTACTCGTGAGGTTCCAACTGAATCCCTGGGTTTTTCCCCTAATGAGCTAGTTTTCGGTCACCAGGTAAGAGGTCCTTTGCAACTATTGCAGGATAGCCTAGTTGGCCAGGAGGGGAACCAAAACCTCCTCAAGTATGTTTCAGATTTCAAAACCCGGCTGAGATCCTCATGTGAGTTTGCCGCTCAAAACTTGACCGTGGCTAAAAGCTCCATGAAGAAATGGTATGACAGAAAAGCCCATGAGAGGGAGTTTCAGCCCGGTGATGAGGTTTTGGTCCTGCTCCCCCTTTTTGGCCAACCTTTATCTGCCAAGTTCAGGGGCCCATATAAGATCATTCGGAGGGTGAGCATTACCGATTATCTAGTAACTACCCCAGACAGGAGAAAGCCCACGCAAGTATTCCATATAAATATGTTGAAGCCCTACCATAGGTCCCCTGATTCCTCTCCTCCAGATTCTCCCACTGTGGCAGTGAATGTCAGGACCTGTGAACAGCCTGGTACGGACGAAGTCTTCAGTTCTCTTACTGACCCGCAACAGACTGTTCCAGAGCCTGAAGGTATCCATGCAGACTTTGACTTGTCATGTAGTCTATCCAACTTTCAGTATAATTCAGTGGCTTGGAGGGAATTACCATCTAAACTATGTCATCTTCCCTCTGAGCAAGCGAACCATCTAATCTCTGTTTTATCTCAGTCTCCCAGTGTGTTCCGTGATACTCCAGGGCTCACTTCTTTGGCCGTGCACGACATCGACGTAGGGGATGCAACTCCCATTAAACTATCCCCCTACCGTGTCTCGCCACAACGCAGGAGTATACTGCAGGTCGAGCTTGACTTTATGTTATCTAACGAACTGATCACTAGGGCCTTAAGCCAGTGGAGTAGTCCGGTCATACTTGTGCCAAAGCCAGACGGGAGCCATAGGTTATGTATGGACTATAGGCAAGTCAATGCGGTCACAAAGAACGATACCTACCCACTGCCACGGATCGACGACTGCATTGACCAGATTGGTACAGCCACCTATATCAGCAAGATTGACTTGATGAAGGGATATTGGCAAGTAGCTCTCACCCCTAGAGCGAGGGAAATTTCATGCTTTGTAGTCAACAATCAAGCCTTCTGCTGTAACGTAATGCCCTACGGCTTGAAAAACGCCCCAGCTACATTCCAGCGCCTCATGAATTTGGTGACTGAAGGGGTACCTGGGTGCGTTGTCTACATCGATGATATTCTTATCTTTTCACAGTCATGGGAGGAGCATCTTTACCAACTTAGATTGCTATTCTTAAATCTTGCTGATGCCAATCTGGTGGTTAATCTTAAGAAATGCACCTTTGTAAAGAGTACGGTCCAGTATCTAGGATATACGGTAGGTCAGGGGCAGGTTGCACCTCCTCAAGCAAAGGTAGAGTCTATTCTAGAATTCCCAACTCCTAGCACTAAGAAACATATCCAAAGGTACCTAGGCATGATTGGCTATTATAGGCGTTTCATTATAAATTTTTCCAAGTTGACAGCTCCCCTGACAGATCTTCTCCGTAAGGATGTGAAGTTTGTGTGGTCCTCTGAATGTGAAGAGGCCTTTATTGCTACCAAATATATATTATCTAATTATCCTGTACTCCGAGCTCCTGATTTTAACAGATCTTTTTCCCTGGCAGTGGATGCGAGCAATACCGGGGTTGGTGCAGTGTTGCTCCAGGAAGACGACTGTGAGGTATTGCATCCTGTGTGCTATTTCAGTAAAAAATTAAATTCTGCCCAACGTAACTATTCAGTCATTGAGAAGGAGCTGTTAGCATTAATTTTAGCCCTTCAATACTTTGCTGTCTATGTGCAATCTGCCTCTGGTGCCATCACTGTGTATACTGACCATCACCCCTTAACATTTTTGCATAGGTTCCAAAATAAAAACCAACGACTGACCAGGTGGAGTTTGTTGCTGCAGGAATACTCCCTGGATGTCAAACATATTAAGGGGGTCCAGAACGTGCTAGCCGATTGCCTTTCACGTATCTGTTAAAGATTACATTTACCAGGTTGGCCTCCTACAGCAGTAAGTTTAATTTAATGAGAGGATTTTGGCAATTAGCTCTCCCTTGTAACGAGGTAAATATCATGCTTTTGTAGTGCGCTTTTAAGCCTTCAGCTGTGAGATGCCTTGCAGTTCGAATAACGCTCCAGCTACGTTCCGGCTATGTTCTGCTGTGGTACCTGGAGACGTTGCCTACTTTGGGTGATATCCTTATTATATCCTCATTACAATCTTGCTGTTGCCAATCTGGTGGTGAATCTATTTATGTATTCTGTTTAATATTATGTACTGTACTCCTTAAACTCTTTTCTAGGGGGGAGGTCTGACATACGGAGCCCTGTATGTTAATTTAAGAGTTAGAATTAGAGTTGAAGGAACCGCACTACCCAAACGGTGAAGCAGTGGGGAAACTACCTCGCCCGCATACCTGCAAACAAGCCTTCACACCTGCGTGCGTCATAGGGGACCCTGCAAACTACTTGATGACCGACGCTATGACGTATGTTCGATGCCAGGAGCTGTGATTGGACCAGGCACCTGCTATGCAACTCGAGGAGCTGTGAGTGGACCAGGCACCTGTTATGCGACTCGAGGAGCTATGATTGGAGCCGGCACCACCCCCGCCTCCTGATTCGTTCCTACACCATCATTGTTTGGTATATAAGACCCGAGTTGTGGGCATTCAAATCAGTCTCATTTGGAGTTGGGGAAGGTGAACTTGCAGCTGGAGGAAGGCGGGGTGAAGTATTATAATGGGATTGTGACTGTCGGTCAGATTATATATGTGTGTGTTAAGTGTGTTCGGTGTAAACACTTACGTTATGTTGGTAAGTGAGATATGTGATTGGGAATTAACATGAACGCTACTATTATGTGTTTAACTATTTGATTGCGAATTAACGTTAACGCTACTATTATGTGTTTAACTATTTGATTGCGAATTAACGTTAACGCTACTATTATGTGTTTAACTATTTGATTGCGAATTAACGTTTAACGCTACTATTATGTGTTTAACTATTTGATTGCGAATTAACGTTAACGCTACTATTATGTGTTTAACTATTTGATTGGGAATTAATGTGAACGCTATTATTATGTACTTAACTATTTTAGTTGCCTAACTTGTGGACTAAAGCAACTCTTTAAGTAATTGGGTTATGATGAAAGTAATACTATTTTATATTAATACTTATGAGTTCTTTCATTTTCTTTGAATTAAGCTTACATTGCTTAACGGTGCTTAGTACGGTGATGCTATTGTCTCGCATTAGTAATATCGCCTTAGACTAACATGGCTGTGTTAATATCACTTCTAGTGATTTCCTAAGCTGAAGAAAATTCTTTTGCTTCAAAATATTATATTTTGCTTTTCATATTATTTGAGTGAGACCTGAATCGAATCTATGAAGCGATCCTGTAACTTTGTTTACTCATAATCAAACTTCAATGTTACGTGGTTAAGAAATACATTTAACTAATTATTCAATATATATCTAACTTTTTATGTGACTTTGATATTAATCCTGATGATAATAATAATATAATACTATTAACGTCAGACAAGAACCAAGAATAATTACATTAAATATAAATACAAGGACATATAAGAAAACTATCTATTCATTTCAAAAAGGGTAAGAGACAGAAATATTCTTACTTTAATATTTATCTTTCAAGACTTTTTATAGAATTAATAGTCCTTCTTTAGATATAACTTATTCGGTTCATAACCATGGCCTACTAAGCTTCGGTTAAATAATAATTCTTTATAAATACTACATGACTTTAATTAGTTTCAGTATTTTTCATAATTAAAGAGTATCAGTCAATAAAGGATACTAAGTCCTAAGATCCAAAAGGAAAGGAAGCAACAACAGAAAATTATTTTATTAGATTTTACTTTTGTTTTGCCTTCAGCTGACTGATACCTTAATATATATCTCTGTGCTATCTAGATTCATCAAGTTAACCACTTGAGGATCAAGATACGTAACAATATATATATATATATATACTAAATGTGTTTTTATACACACAGCCGGACTTGAACCACCGACAGTCAGAACAACCATACTATAATCCACTATACCACAAGTGTGATAGAGGATACTTGTGTGTACTGGATTAAAGCATGGACACTCGTCCTGACTGTTGGTGGTTCATGTCTGTCTGGGAGTATATATATATATATAATTACATTTATGATCATATTGAATCTTAATCATTGGAATATTTATCTATAATAAGGTCAGCGTAACACTATTTTGTAGCATTTTGAATATGGTGTAGTTCTAATTTAAAATATAAATAAGAAAGAAATAGTGACCATAATCTGTGACCTTCAACATTCACCTTGACCTTTGAATAACAAAAACAAAAAAAATGGACAATCGTTACATTGATCAACCAAATTTGCCAGCAAAATTTGGTGATGATACGTAGCCCGATCAGCACAGTTCTGTCAGTTTCATTTCATATTGGAGATTAAGCCGATTGTATTTAGTTTATGAAGGGCCTCCATAAAATTAGCAGGCTTTCAACTATCTTAATTAATCTTTTTTACTACCACAAATCCTTCATAAGCTCCACAAAATCGTCTAATTATAGCTAATATACAATACAAATGACGTCACCGGTACACAAAGGGTTAAACAGTTTAGGAAGAGTTTAAAGACAATTATTAACACTTCTTTTGTTCTTTGACCTTGACCGTTAACCTTAAGTATAATATACAGTATATAATTATATATATATATATATATATATATATATTATATATATATATATATATATATATACTGTATATATATATGATTGAAATATATGTTATTTAAATAAAATGCAACTAACAGTTGTCATATTATTGAAAATTGAGTATTTGTTTATGATGAAGGTTAACTTTTGACCTTGGCCTGTGACCTTGACCTTTATGTAAGATTAAATGTTTGTTTGTTTTGATGTAACCCTAGTAAATCCAATAAGAGTGCAAACTTTCAATAAAGATCATCAGTTAGTTTCAGAGGCATTAAAGGAATAGTTGACCTTGACATTTCACCTTCATCTTGACCTTCATGATGTTTGAAAATTTAACATTTAAATTTTCCTTTAAAGCACAACTGTCTTAACGAATTTTGTGAAGTTTACATGAATAGTAAAGAAATTAGCATATTAACCTTATATTTGACGTTGACCTGTGACTTGGACCTATCAAATGGAATGATGTTTATTCTTGTAATAACTTGGTTTAGGCATTCCGAACATGCATGTTATGCCTAATGAGAATCTTACATTGAATAGGAAATGCTAGTAAAAATCATATTTCAACCATTAACCATGACCTTTGACCTTGACCTTCGACCTTAGAATTTCTTATCAAGGATTTATTTAGCTTAACAGCAATGTTCGTATTAACTAGCATTATGAATACAATGTAATTTGTATAAAAACTTATTGATTACAAATAGTGATCATATACTGTGACCTTGACCTTTGATCTTTGACTTAAAATAAAATACACATATTTGGATGTTCGTTGCATTGACTAACTGAATTTGCCTGTATAATTTGGTGACAATACCTTACACAGTTTAGGAGTTTGGGGAAAATGACAAATACTCTTGTTTTTACCTTGACCTCTGACCTTAACTATTACAATATTTATATGATATTTGATATACTGTGTATGATATTTAAGTAATAAACCATAACACAAAACAGTTTTCCAAAATTTGAGTAGTCTTTTTTTAATAAATAATAAAAGTTGATCTTTGACCTTCACCTTTGACCTTGACCTTTATGTAAGAGTACATATTTGTTTGCATTGACATTTTCCATGAAAATCAAATTAGCATGTCTAATTTCATTAAAACCCATCACTTAGTTTCATATATATTAATAAAATAGTTGCCCATGACCTTTGATCTTTTTCTTGACCTTTTTATTCTAAACATTTATTATTTTCCTTTTTAATTAAAGTGCAACTATCTCCCCAAAATGTGTGAAGTTTGCATGCAAAGTAAAGAAAATAGCATATCGACCTTTTATTTGACCTTGACCTGTGACCTTGACCTTTCATATGGAATTGAATAGTTTATTGTAAGACCTTGGCCTAGGTATTCCAAATATACATGGTAAGCCTAGTGAGAATCTAACAGTTAGTATAAGAAATACTAGTAAAAACACTATTTTGACCTTTGATCTTCAACTTTGACCTTACCCTTTATAATATTTATCAAACTTTTAAGCATTACGAAATCAAGGTTACCAGTAACTTGTAGTGAAACTGAAGACATTTGAATACAAACTAAAAATAAATAGTATAAGTTGACCTTTCACCTTGACATGTGACATTAACCTTTATGTAGGAGTACATTTTTGTGATCATTGACATTGCCCAGGAAAATCAAATAAGCATGACCAATTTCATTAAAACCCATCAGTTAGTTTCATATACTGTATATTTATAGAATAGTTGTCCTTGACTTTTGAATTTCACCTTGACCTTCATGATATGTCTCAACATTTATTATTTTCCTTTTCATTTAAAGTGCAACTATCTCACCAATTTTGTTTTAAGTTTGCATAAATAGTAAAGACAATAACATATTGACCTTTTATTTGACCTTGACCTATGACCTTGACCTTTCATATGGAATTGTATAGTTTCTTATATGACCTTGGCCTAGGCATTCCAAATATACATGGTAAACCTAGTGAGAATCTAACAGTTAGTATAAGAAATACTAGTAAGACCTTATTTTGACCTTTGACCTTACCCTTTAGAATATGTATCTAACATTTGTGTAATACGACATCAAAGTTACCAGTTACTTGTATGGTGAAAATGAAGATATATGAGTAAAACATTAAAATATATAGTAAAAGTTGACCTTTGACCTTGACCTGTGACCTTTACCTTTATGTAAGAGTACATGTTTTGTTTTATTGACATTGCCCAAGAAAATCAAATAGGCATGCCTAATTTACTTAAAACCCATCAGTTAGTTTCATGTATATTAATAGAATAATTGACCTTGACCTTTATTATATGTCAACATATAGTATTTTCCTTTTCAATAAATGTGCATCTATCTCACCAAATGTTGTGATGTTTGCATAGCAAAAAATAGCACAATGACCTTTTATATCACCTTGACCTGTGACCTTGACCTTTCATATGGAATTGTATAGTTTCTTTTATGACCTTGGCCTAGGTATTCCGAATATACACGGTAAGCCTAGTGAGAATCAAACATTTAGTATAAGAAATACTAGTGAAAAACTTATTTTGACCTTTGACCTTGATCTTTGACCTTACCCTTTAGAATATATATTTAACATTTGTGCAACACGATATCAAGGTTACCAGTAACTTGTATAATGAAAATGAAGATATTTGAGTAAAAAGTAAAATATATTGTAAAAGTTGGCCTTTGACCTTGACCTTTATGTTAGAATATTTTTTTGTTTTCATTGACATTGCCCCGGAAAATCAAATAAGCATGCCTAATTTCATTGAATCCCATCAGTTAGTTTCATATACTGTATATTAATAGAAAAGTTGACCTTGACCTTTGACCTTTATGATATGTCCAAATGTGTTATTTTCCTTTTTCATTTAAAGTGCCACTATCTCGCCAAATTTTGTGACGCTTGCATGAAAAGTAAAGACAATAGCATATTGACCTTTTATTTTACCTCTACCTGTGACCTTGACCTTTCATTTGGAATTGTATAGTTTCTTGTGTGACCTTGGCCTAGGCATTCCGAATATACATGGTAAGCCTAGTGAGAATCTAACAGTTAGTATATGAAATACTAGTGAAAAACTGATTTTGACCTTTCATCTTGACTTTTAAATATTTACCTAAAATTTAGTAAATACGATATTAACGTTACCAGTAACTTGTATAGTGCAAATGAAGACATTTAAGTAAAAACTAAAAACTATGAAATATTGACCTTATTTTTAACCTTGACCTTTGACCTTAACCTTTAAGTTAAATGGAAAATTTCTTTTTGACTGACCTTCACATTGACCAAATGGATATACCTGTGCAGTTTGCTGAAAATCCATCGAACGGTCTAGGAGAAGTTTCCGGACGGACGACGACGACGACGACAGACAAGCTGGCTGGTGGTGCACAGTATACGGGTGGGATCTGTGTGTGCGATACCACTCTGCTTCGCAGAGTTGATAATCAAGACACAAGATACCGCTAGATCCATTCCGAAAACTCTCTAGAAGGCCAATAGATAGTAAATTATTGCCAAGCTCGCTAGCATACTGCCACAGTCTCGAAAATATCGCTTATGGTGGTTCAGGTATCCAGAATATCAGATCTCCAAAATGTGATGTCACTAGATATAAACCTTAGCCCCTAGATCAAAGTATATACCTCAAAATGTTGCGGGAAAGTAGCTGATTTAGTCAACCGCTAACTTTCAAGATTGTCCTTGGAATCTACCTACTTTTATTTTTGCGATTGATACACCAATACCTCAAATATAACCAACATCAAGGTTAAACAATTACCAAGTACAACTGTATACAAACATTAGGAGTTAAGACACAATCATGATGTGGTTAGGACGATATTTAGATTCGCTAATTTTGGGCAGAAAGAGGGCAACTCGCATGTTGTCTGAACAAACTTTATGAAAACTGAATGAACCAATGAAAAGCTTAGGTGCTTTTTGTGTGGGGTTTTCTAATTGTTTGCATTTTTCCTTTAATTTTCGACCTATTTGTTTTTTAACTAAATTAGCGGTCGGTTTGCCAGGCTAATTCCTGGAACATTATTTGGGTGTGAATAATGTGGTCAAATACAAGTTACCGACGATCGTGATCATTTGTTTCTGAACGTAGCATTACCATTATAGAATTATTAATAAACATTAATTGTACAGTTGGCCAACTAAGTCGTGCGACAAAATGTTGTGGTGTATGGAGGTGTGTGGCATTTCGTCCGTAGTAAATAACGTAGTTTTAAGAATTAATCCCTCAAACCGAAAGGCGTATGAAAGGAGGGATATGATTGGTCAAGGTGAGGAATATCGGGAAGTTCAATTTTCTTTCATATTTGCATTATTGCAGGTTTAGTATAATTTTGAGAAAGACGTTCAGTATTAATCCTTCTTTAGCGGGGCCCGACTTCAGTCCGTATAGAGAACACCTGCCCAAAGAGCGGGGCCCGACTTAAGACCGTGTGCAATTTTGGAGCAATATTGCCTCTGAGAGAGAGACGAGCTGTTGGCGGAGCGTAGGCCGGGCTCTGACCGTTCGCCACGGGTCCAGCGGGCCTACTAACGTTTACTCCACACACATCCACCCTCCCTCCCTCACTACACAGGGTATTATGTCAAGAAATTACCGTATTTTAGGGATTTTTCCTTCGTCTTGCACAATCGTTGCAAGAGAACGCGTGGTCGTAGGAGGATGGTTCTGGTGTCATTGGAAAGCTGAATTAACGCCCTTTCAGGAATACTTAATTGTATTACGCTCTGGCTCTTGTTTATGCATGAAAAAGAGCACGGAAACAAGGCCATTTAGGGTAAAACTAAGGGCTTGGCGGGTAGTAGAAATTCCTTACGGGCCCGCTCGTAAGGCGTTAAGGAAAATTAAATACAGATGTTTCTATTTAACATCAATAGATAACTATATATAAATATATAAATAGACATCGCAGGAATATGAGTGTGGTGGTGGCAGGATGGTGGGAAATCGAATCAGTTCAATCGAGACGGTGCGGCCGGACTACATAACTAACAAGTGCATGGTTGTTTTCAAGATGCCTGTATACTGATTACAATAATATAGCTTAACACGTCCGTAGAAAATAAAATGTTTAGTAATATTTTATTGTAGGGACTTATTACCAATAGTATTGAGATCTGAATGTATGTATGATGTATGATATTTTGAAATTATACGGTCTGAAATATCTTAATTACCGTCTTAAGCTTTACTTTTATAAAGATTCCAAATAACCTATAACAAAAGCTCCCTTGTAATGTATGGATTTTTCCTCTGTAGATGAGAGGTCCTTCTTAATGTATGCAATAAGATGATGCCAATAGCAATTGAGCAATACTAGCAATTACCAAAAGATTGTAAGAAATATCTAATGGATTGTCACGCTAACTAATTCGCTATACCGTACCGTACTTGTTACAGTCTTTTGTAAAGGCCCATAAATTGCAATATTTTTACCAAACTCAAAGTGAGCCCCTCTCGTCCTTCCACACATGGTTGACCCATGACCCATGGTTGTGGAGGTAGTGGAGGTGTTGGTGGTGCGGGCGAGTGCAGGGAGTAAACTAGCACATTGTTGAGTGACTGGTTGCTACTTGTAGGTAATTGCCACCATTGCATTACATAATATAACAACATTAATATGCTATATAGAATTGCATGGGTTTACAGTTTATATATTGTTCTTACCAACCAGGGAGTTTATTGCACTCCGGTACTCATTTGGTGATAAGACTCATACACAACAGAATTCATTGAATCGGACTACCAGACAACAATGTGATCGGCTTATAGTGAAGTAAAAAGGGTAGGATCATAAAATAGTATGGAGCAGCATAACTTCAGATAAGAAGAAACAATATATATTAAGCCACTTCGAGGTCAATAGAATACATTTACTACGTAGAATTTCCTAACACACGGAAAAAATAGACATTCAATTAATAATTTGTTTATTTTGACATTGTTAATATATAAATAAGAATCATTAACATTGTCCGTTAACTTCTGACTATTAAAGGCCCTTCCTAAGCTTAATACAATACAATAAAGCAACTTAGTGGAGCAGATAACTGCAAATTTCAGGAGAATCGTTCAAATGGTGATGCAAGCATGAAATTTGGTACATGTACCCTTCAAGGTCCATTCTTCTCAGAAATACCGCTGGTCACGCGAAAATCCAAGATGGCGGTCATTTTTCAAGATGGCTGCCGTGCCTGACCATATATTGCTTAATTTTGTTTTAATTATTACCTGGTGAACATTTTAAGAGAAAACTGTTTCTTGCTAACCAGATTAATGAGAAGCACTGTTTTAATCATTGTCATAGTCTATAATTGGAATTTTAGAATGGCATCCAAGATGGCGTCCATTCATTTCATATGTTCATATTATCTAAGCAACTACTGAACATATATACATGATTTTTGGTGTGCACATACATTCTTTGGGTCAGATAATCCAATGGAGCCATTTTCACATTTGTTAGTAAGGACTGAGGCAGTGATGAGATCTTGCAAATATAATAGAGTGATGTCAACACACAACCAGGGCACACTGGTAACATCGCTGCTGTGCAACTCAGCATGGGGTTCAGTGTCAGCTTATTTTACTGTACTATACTATAAGTTGTAGTGTAGTTTACTGTACTATACTATAAGTTGTAGTGTAGTTTACTGTACTATACTATAAGTTGTAGTGTAGTTTACTGTACTATACTATAAGTTGTAGTGTAGTTTACTGTACTATACTATAAGTTGTAGTGTAGTTTACTGTACTATACTATAAGTTGTAGTGTAGTTTACTGTACTATACTATAAGTTGTAGTGTAGTTTACTGTACTATACTATAAGTTGTAGTGTAGTTTACTGTACTATACTATAAGTTGTAGTGTAGTTTACTGTACTATACTATAAGTTGTAGTGTAGTTTACTGTACTATACTATAAGTTGTAGTGTAGTTTACTGTACTATACTATAAGTTGTAGTGTAGTTTAATTTAGTGTCCCAAATGCTTTCTAACAGCCCCATATCAATTAGATACTAGACAGTAGTTGGTAGTTAGTAGATAGAGTTAGATAGCCGCACCTGAATTGACAGGGTGTGCCAGAGCGGGAGAGCCCAGCCAAGGGTAAGGGGGCTATACATGACTTGCTCATGTACTTACCTGGATGGTGTACAGATCACACGGGACTTAAATGGCACTGGATGAATGATCGGGCTAGGTGTAGGTCACCCAAACCTAGTTGTATCCCATAAAGTAATGTGTGTGTAGTTTCGTTAAGGTGGTAAAAGGATAAACCCTCGGCCTTAATCAGAAAGCAAAATGGCAGATTCAAAATCCATTTTTCCCATAAGACAAACTGACTGGTCAAAATGTTGTCTTTGCCAGAAAGACAAAATAGGTGAAGATTTAACATCACCTAGAACCCATTATTCCCTTGAACATTACGGTTATGCCATGCTGGCTACCAACATACCGATGTTTCATGAAATGAGAGGCCAAACTAAATTCCAGGACTTTTCTGAAGCCTTAGCAAATAATCCAGTTTCCTTCTATGACTCAATCAAGAGGAACAAAACTGACTTCTTCAGGCAAGAATGTGCTCCTATTAAGCACTCAAAGCAGAAGCTTCTGAAGGAGGACTACAAGCTCTTCTCAAAGCTGTTCATCTCCTGTCAGAGCAGACAGTGTGATCTGCAGGAGTTCTTCCAGCATGAGAATCAGGCATTCCCAGCTGCACTGAGTGAGGGTGGAAGGCTGTACACTTGCCAGAAGTCTCAACTGACCTCTATCTTGGAGACTCATGTTACATCAACAGACGAAGAACCAGAGCCCGATGTCCTGATTGTAGATGGGTCTGGTTTGGTCCATGTCTTGCCACCAAAGAGAGGAAAGACCTTTGAGGGCTATGCAACTCTGGACTTCCTGCCATTTATTCACAGCTATGCTACGAAGTACAAGACAACACATCTTGTCTTTGATGCATACAACCCATCCAGCCTCAAAGCCGAGACCAAGTCTCAACGTGGCCAGGGAGGAAGACGCAAGGTGACAAACAAGAACAGCATTCCATCCAATTGGCGTAACTTCCTTAGGCATAATGACAACAAGACGGAGTTGTTCCAGTTCCTGGCAGACAGGGTTGCCCAAATGTCTGCACCAAACTTGGTAATTGTCACAAAGGGATCTGCAGTCCTCAGCACTCATGAAACTGGTCTTCAAGGACTGGACAAGTGCTCTCATGAGGAAGCTGACAGCCGCATCTTTGTGCATGCCAAATATGCTGCAGAACATGGGAGCAAAGCCGTCATGGTCAAGGCAAATGATACAGATGTTGTGGTCATTGGAGTGAGTGCCTTTCCAGCCCTTCAGAGTTTGGGGCTAGAGCAGTTATGGGTGGCATTTGGTCACGGTCAAAGCCGGCGCTGGATCAGTGTGCATGGCCTGTATCGCTGTATGGGGCAGGAGAAGGCTAAAGGCATGTTATTCTTTCATGCCTTCACAGGGTGTGACACTGTTTCAGCCTTCCGTAACAAGGGAAAGAAAACTGCCTGGCAGACATGGGATGTTTGTCCAGAGGCCTCCCCTGTCTTCTCCAAGCTGAGCCAGTACCCTCTTACAGTGGAAGATGGTGACCTGGAGATACTGGAGAGGTTTGTCATACTGATGTATGACAGGTCCAGCACTGCTACCACTGTGGATGAGGCCAGGCTTGACATGTTTGCCAGAAAACAGAGGCCGTATGAGGCCATTCCACCAACAAGAGCAGCTCTGCTTCAGCACACTAGACGAGCTGCCTTCCAGGCTGGTTGTGTTTGGGCCCAAGCAACCCAGTGTCAACCAGAAGCAGAGAGTCCTGCTGACTGGGGATGGCAGAAGGTTGGTGAAGAATGGCACGTCTTCTGGACAGCCAACTCCCCCATAGCCAAGAGTTGCGAACAGCTGACCAAATGTGGCTGTAAATAAGACTGTCATGGCAGGTGCAAGTGCTACAGGCTGGGTCTCTCCTGTACAGCTCTGTGCACTTGCAAATGTGAGGTGTGAATCTTTGATTCTATGGTATTTTTACTGATGTTATTTGTACTCAATGGATATGTATAAATGGTGTGAATTAGGCCGTTTCCTACGATATAATCTTCCTTCACTTTGTCTAGTTACTTATGACCCTGATGAGTTAATAATGTGACAAGTCTTTCTAATTCTCTGACCTCAAAAATGTAGCATTAGATGAAAAAATCATTTGTCTAGCTCTACTAATAGCCAAGATATCACAACATTTGTCTTTAACCCCAGAAGGCCGATACACTACTCAAATAGCACGGCTTTAAATAGCCTTTAAATAGCCTGCTGATGGCTGCTATTTACTTGTATGACGTCACGGTACTTTTGCGGTAATTTTCACCGAGTTCCAATATCACCGAAACTACCGTGATGTCAACAGAATGGGTTTAAGCAAATTTCACTATGGCAAAGGTGCGTAAACACGGAAAATCACGGAAAAGTTACCTCACGAAAACAAGCAATATGCGGTAACTACTGGGCCTATGGAGCTAAATTTGTTTACGAGACAAAAGCTGAAAGTGACCTCTCTCACGTGGTTTATGACTCATTTCTCTATCTTTATTCTTTGATTAGCTATTAAGCCATAAACACTACCGAAAATCGCCAAAAAAATCCGGCTCCTCGGGTTAATGGCGGCCATCTTGGACGCCATCTTAGTTAAAGTCTAATATGCAACTGCTTGGACAAAATTACCTTCACTTACCACGTTAGAGCCAAAAAAAAATGGATTGGACAGTATTCATGTCTTTTTTCTTTCAATTAACTGACCCATAACAGTAGGGCTCAGTCAGATGTGTCGGCCATCTTGAAAAATGGTCGCCATATTGAATTTTTGCGTGGCCAGCGGTATGTGCTTTGAAAGTGAGCTTTGAAGAATACCTGTACCAAATTTCATGCTTGCATCACCATTTGAACGATTGTTTCACTTATCTGCTTCACTAACTGGAACAATAACTAAGTTATCATATTCTTGAAGAGGGTTTATTGAGTATTATAATACTCTTGTTGAGAGAGATCCTTTTGAAACTAAATGTCATATGCTGGCGATAACTGGGAACCCCATAAATGTAGATGTAGTTTGCAAGAGCTTAAAATCTTAAGAAACAGTGACCGATAATTAGGAAATGCGTATTACTGGAGGGATTATCCTATTATGCATTACGTAACATTGAGCACACACACCACGTGATTATATTGGTACACGTTTTAAGATTCCAGTTTTAATTCTCTCTCTCTCTCTCTCTCGAATGGTATGGAAAACTCCTTGTCGTTGATGGTAGGGCGCTCAACAGACTAATATCAACAGGTCAGCGTCACTCCAACCACTAACATGACTTAGATCACCGTAATAAGAGTTCTGTATATCATTACCTCTACCTGCTACATTAGCGTTTTTAAACAATAGCAGCATGCATTATTTTTCAATAAGAAACCCTTTGGTAAAATTGTTGAGCAATAATTCAATTTGCATGCTTACAGTATATCATTAACAATACCTATTTATAATTGTTCACAATACTACTAGCACCCCAAACATACAATACTAGCTCCCCAAACATACAATAGCTTTCGCCAAATTTAGAATACCTTCTTCCAACCCTAGCTCATCCCTGCTCCACCTTTACACCCCCAGGATTCCAGAGAATAGAAGGGGAAAGCATATCCTTGATAAGCACCATCCAGTGTAGGGATGCAACTAGTGCGGTTTTATTATGGTGATGATAATGTCGGTATTTTATGCTTGTATTATTTGGGTTTAATTAAAAAGAGATATTCTAAGTCTATATGCATGTTCTGTAGTATGTTACACATAATATATGAAACATAAACATCCAACAAATTTAATATTAAATGGCGTCTAGGTTGCATCCCTACACAGGATAAATTATTTAGTCGAACGTATAAAGTTTAACCCTTATATGGCTAATCAGACGGCAAAGTTTTATTTTGTTAATGCAACTACAACATTTTCATACTCGACTTCCGAAGGACCTCTAGGAATCAAAAGAATAATAACAATATTAGTTAACTATTTAACTGGCTGGCTAGTCCTAATATTCATTGCATACTGTATCATCCTTCAATATTCGTTTGGACAAATTCACGCAATCATTCCCCAATCAACTTTGCTCCATTGCTCAATATGTGAGGTAAATCAACTGAGTTACTTCTACCTCTCGTTTTCTTTAAAATAAGCAGCCTTTCTATTGTTTTTCACATTCCGTTGTGGATATATATTTATATGAGAAAGAGAAAGACGCAACATGGAAAACATAAAACAAGTGGGTACCGGTATCATAAGTTATCTTATGTTCAATATAACCTTATAGGAATATAAAACAAGTGGGTACCGGTATCATAAGTTATCTTATGTTCAATATAACCTTATAGGAATATAAAGAAAAACTTAACAAAATAACCCCTCGACTAAATCACACTTCCTTATTAGGCCTATCAATAAGCATGTATACAGTATATACCTAATTACTAAAGACCGGAAGTTAAGGTACTAAAAAACACTAAAATAGGCAGGCAAAAAGGCATTTATAAATTACAAAAAAGGCAAAAACAAAAGGCATGTATTGATGAAAAAGGCATTAAAAAGAATTTATTTTATGTATTAAAATAAAATCAAGCATTAATAGGGTAAAAATTACCTAAGTAACATTGTCATTGATACACTCTCTAAAAATATTACCTAAGTAACACTGTCATTGATACACTTTCTAAAAAAATCCTGATTGCACATAATTACAAGCATTTTCTTCAAATTGTCAGGCGCTATATTGTGCCGTCTGTCGGAGAGAGGCCAACTTGAGCCAGGTTGCCATCTGGCGATAGCAACAAGCACCAATAGTTCACACTTAACACAAAACAAAATAAAAAAGGCATTATAGTGATGAAATCACCAAAACAAAAAAACACAAAAAAGGCTCTGAAAAAACACAAAATAGGCATAATAGGCACTAAATCGGTAAAAAAGGAATTATATTGATGAAATCACCAACAAAGACACAAAAAAGCACTTATGGTATTTATGGCAAAATCCGGTCTCTACTAATTACTCTCACAGCCTGTCTATATATACTTGTATGTGTGTGTGTATATATATATATACAGTATATATACCGGTATACTGTATATATATAAATGTCTTCAGTTACCGCCAACACTTAATTTAAGTTTCAGAAATACCTCTAGTAAAAGGAGAAATAAAACAAATTCAAGTAAACCTCATTAATATGATTACCACTTATTTATAGTTTCAGTTACTTTTAAAGTACTGCATTCGGTTTAGGTGTCTATTATTCAGAGATTAAAGGAATATAATGAAGTTCCCAATTTACCTGTTAACAATATAACTAATTCAAAATTTGTAAATTTCTTCTGGTTCCAAGGAACAACAATACGGTGACGGCATTGTAGGAAGTATTATATATATAATTCATGTAGTGACTAAACTATAAAGGGTATGCTAAGAATTCTAATGAAGGTGATGACATAGAAGTTCCCTAATGTAGGGTGTGTTTTATGTGTGTGTGTGTGTGTTTTTTGTTTGATGTTTCTTTTTTGTGTGTGTGTGTGTGTGTGTGGGGGGGTGGGGGGGGGGGGGGGGGCGACATCTGAAGTTGTTGTGCTACAATATAATATAACAATCCTACCCTCATCCTTTCCACAAAAGCCATGCACATCACGTTACCCGAAAAATGTTCGCCAATGCCCGAACTAATGTTGTTGTTCATATGACTGGTAGAAGCCTCTGTTGTTCTCTATCAGCAAATGTGATCCGGTATGCACTAAAGAATATATCGATAATCAAGCCCGGCTATTCTATAAAGCACACTCCTATACAGTTAAACATGTGGTGTTATGAAATGGCTCCAGTTATTTAAATGTGGCAACCCTTTACTGGACTATTTGCTCGTTTGCCCTCCCCACACAACCACTACCAGCTACCCCACTATCATAACCATGGCTGTGTGGAAGGACGGGCAGGTTTCTTTTTGGGCTTAGTGATGTCGATTTAATTGCCATTGCAAAAGACTGAAATTTCTGAAGTGATTATTTTAAGCAATAAATAGAAAAGGTATTTCGAGTTAGGAAACGTGACAATTAAATATATTAGTATCATGATATATTTACTATACGCCATCGTATGCACTTAACTACTATGCAAACACATTTGAATAGCAACTAGAGGTGATATTACTCTGAAAAATGCACATGAAGTAAAAAAAATATATATTTCTGGCCTTTAACACTCAAAAAGCGGGGGGTTTTACCTTAAACGAGCTTGTTTCCGTGCTCCTTCTCATGCATAAACAAGAGCCAGAGCGTAATACAAGTATGTATCCCTGAAAGGGCATTAATTCAGCTTCCAATGACACCAGAACCATCCTTCTACGATCACTGGTTGTCTTGCAACGATCGTGCAACCGAAGGGCAAAATCGGTAAAATACTGTCATTTCCTTACATTATTACGTGTGAAACGAGTGAGAGAGGGTGGAGTACAAAGGAGTACAGCTCAGTAGCTCCACGGCCACCGTGGCGAGCGGTCATGAGGTAATCTACGCTTCTCCCACCGCTCCGCTCTCTCTCAGAGCACATTACGTGCTCAAAATTGCACTCGACAATAGCCGTACCCCGCCACATAGGCCACATTTATTTCACTCTACAATAGCCGGGCGCCGCCAAAGAAGGGTTAATCGTCATTATTCTAATCATTTTTGTCTGCAATAATTTGTTCTTAATTATTAGTATACTGACACACTGTACATAACTATTTTAGTATGGCAAACATTAGGCGACTTTATTCATATTTGGAAACGTCTGCCATAGTAAGACAATAAGTCAACTCTTTTGAACCCGATGATCACTTTGTAATTCCAGCTAAAAACAATATATTTGGACCACCTTTAACCCATCAATGTTACAACTACATTTTGTTTTGGTTATTAATGCTACTGCTAAGTGTTTGTTTAACATTAGAAAGGACCTCTAAGGATCAAAGGGTTAATTATAATTTCAGTTAATCATTTAACTGACTGAATATAATCGTCTGAAGGTTGCTAGGATATACACAAATATTTACATACTCTATTTGAAAAGATTAACCCGCTGAGACCCAGCGTCGCACGTGTTGTGTCTGCAATGTTCGATCACCAGAACCCAGCGACGCAATGGTTGCGTCCAGGTTAATTACTTCGGTCGTATGACACCTAGAGGGCTCAGATTTGTTTGGGAACTGTGTAAGTATCCCACGCAACCATGCCGATGGTTAAAAACTCTCAAAGTCCAACCGCGTGCACGTGAGCACGCAAAAACCTTTTTTATGGGGAAATTGCCTTCAATTTTTTACTCATGTAAAATCCGTTTTCGGGGGCTCTGTAGAACCATTTTTTGAGCTTTTTGATCGGTTTTTCGTGTTTTTTCCTTCATTCCTAACCCCTTCGCTATTGTTTCTGGAAGAAAAAAAAATTCAACCCTCTGGGCCCTGGTGGGACATTTATTACAAACTAGCTGGGGCTCAGCCGGTTAAGAAGGATCTCTAACATTCTGAGGAGGGCGCTTTTTGAGTCTTGGTTTCCAAGATGATAGAGCTTGGTAATAAATAGCCACCACATAACTCTTAAAGTACTTGTATAATTAAAGTACCGGTATAATAATAACAGACATTTACACTACAAACTTCATGTTATAACAAAATTTAAATTTTACTGTCCATAGAAGTTACATGCCAAACAATCAATATGCAGGCATCCTAAATACAACCATTCACCTGTGAGTCATTAATACCGGCCGTGCCGTCTCGATTAAAGTGAAACGAAGCCCAACCCACCTGGCACCGACACTCTCACATGTTCTGCCATGCCTATTAATTTGAGTAAGGATAGGTTATGTATTAAGAATAACTGTAAGTCTCTTCATTTCTTATCCATTTATTATATAACAATCATTCTGGAACATCTACTAACCCTCCAGTAATGCAAATAATAGAGCAAATAGAATTGCCCGATATTTCTCGTCTCACCCAATCACGTCCCGTCTTTCACACGCCATGGGACTTGAGGGGTTCATTCATAAAACTACGTTGTTTACTACGGATGCAATGCCACACACCTCCACACACCACAACATTTTGTCGCAGGACTAAGTTGGCCAACTGTACATATTAGATGAATGTCATGCAATTGTATATCGTAGCCTATATCATATGCAATTTTTCATACATATTCTCGCAAAACACGTAAATAAACAGACACACACCTCTTGTAGCCGTGTTAAATATATAACAAAAGTAGCTGCAGCAGCAGGTTGCTGGTCTTGCCATATTTCGTAAACAGTACTGTTATTGCTTTCTTTTCTGTAATGTCTGCAAGTTAGAGGAGTTATAACAGGACCTGGTTAGTAACATATTGAATTTCGGTTGTCGTGTGTTTGTGTGAAAATGTGTAATGTGTATGCGCACAAGATTACCTCAGACATTCTATGTTTGTGTATTTAATTCTTCCAGTTTGTGTGTATGTGTTTGTGTCTTTGCGAGTTTGTGAATGAATGTCAGTGTGCTTGTATATTTGCGAGTTTGTGTCAGTGCATGTGTTTTGCTAGTGTTTCAATAAGCTTGAACAAATATCCTTAGCAGATTAAACAACATTAATCACGGCATTATCTCCCTCTCTCTCTCTCTCTCTCACATACACATACACACATGCCATCATGGGCTCTCCTCACGTAGTCCTCCAGATAGCCTCACATTCAGCAGGGTCACACTATCTATGTTTGGCCAGGATATCATGCATCATCTCTGAGATAACGCTCACAAGATTAACATAATGAAGCATCCTCCTGCACTTCACTATCTCTCCACCTACTAGATTATCTGGCACACTCTCTCCCTTTATTCCAGATTTTGGGCGATCATTTAGTTTATTAGTTTCTTTCCCCTTCTATATACATACATTGCAAAGCTTATCGCGAATATGCAGTGACGATAGTAGACCACCGAAGTCTGTCCTCACTTTAGTGGAATGGGATTTTTTATAACAATGATATTATTTATCTTTAATTGTGGGTTAATCAAATTCCCTTATATAAATATTTATTAGAGTTAATTTACTGTATTGTTTCGTAGTAGATATTGGGTAGGATGAATATTGTTTGAAATAAATAATCGAACCATTGGACCACTTCGAG
>JBAKBP010020745.1:0-41973 GCA_037953745.1 Lithodes maja | reverse complement strand
AATGGACTCCCCTTGAGGTAAACATTATAAATATAGTTGTGGTTCAAGTGTGTTCATTGTCAATATGGCACAATCATAATGGTGTTTCTAGATTCCACTGGGTTCTAGGACTTTCTAGATTCCACTGGGTTCTAGGACTTTCTAGATTCCACTGGGTTCTAGGACTTTCTAGATTCCACTGGGTTCTAGGACTTTCTAGATTCCACTGGGTTCTAGGACTTTCTAGATTCCACTGGGTTCTAGGACTTTCTAGATTCCACTGGGTTCTAGGACTTTCTAGATTCCACTGGGTTCTAGGACTTTCTAGATTCCACTGGGTTCTAGGACTTTGTTTGCTTTTGCCATTATTGACCAATGTCTTAAGGGGAAAAGGGTTGTTTTTCCGGTCCCCCTTCTTCCTCATGCTTAACCCTATTAGTTTTCATATTTTAAGACGTTCTAAATATTGACAAATAAATGGGGCGAAAGGTCTTAAAATTGTTAAACTAATGGGCCATTAGTTTAACAATTTTAAACCCTTTCACCCCATTTCTTTGTCAATATTTAGACTTTTGCTGCCGCGAGCCTGTAATTTAAGATTTTTTTTATCGAAAAATTTAAAAATTTATCTTCAAGGAGGGTCTTGGGGTCGTGTTTTGTTAAGCTTGATGAAGGTCTATGGAGGAAACTAAAAATATAATAGAAAGATACATAAATGAGCAAATAAATACGCCCACCCCCTCCTTTAGAGCATGAACCGTGGCTTAGTCAGTAGAGCGTCGGTTGCTGATCAAAGGGTCGGTGGATCGAGCCCGCACTGTCAAAATATGTTATTGGTAGATGTGACAAACGCCTAATGTTCATGTCCACCCCTTCTCGGGAATTAAGACGTCTGAAAAAAAAAAAAAAATAAAAATAAATAAATAAATAAATAAAATAAAATCCCAAACTTCCTTCGCTTCGAACTAAATAAATGCCCATTCAGACCCCGTTCAAGATACATACATTTGTAAATGTTTAGAAGGAAAAATGGCCCGTCCGAAAGCCAGGCTCGCCCGACATCCGAATGGAGTGAAGTGTCTTATTGTCGCCAAATTAATGGGGTTAAACGTCTTAAAATTTCCAAACCAATGGAGCGAAACAAGCGAGGTCCAAAAAGATCCTCCTCAGACCAGATAGGCTTAAATATTAATATCCCATTGTATTGACTTTGTTTTGGAGGAACGTTTTTGAGTGAAAGGCTTGCGACACTCTTAGCTAACTCTTGCAATCCAATTACTAGTGCAGTCTATTTCTGGCACCATTAGGAGAGAGAGAGAGTGAGTGAGAGTGAGTGTGAAAGTGAGTATATGAATGAGTGTGTCTGTGTGTGAGAGAGTATGTGTGAGAGAGTGTGTGTGTGTGTGAAAGAGAGAGAGGGTGTGTATGTGTACGTTTGTGAGAGAGTATGTGTGAGTGTGTATGTGTGTGTGAAAGAGAGAGAGAGAGAGAGAGAGAGAGTGGGTGTGTATGTGCATGTGTGTGAGAGAGAATAAGTTTTATCCAGGTTGACAGCAGTAACACCACCACCACCACCACACTGAGCCCGTGACACCAAGTTAAACCCTTCCTAATGATTAGTACGGTAGATCAATAAACCTGTCTATCCCCCCCTCTCCCACCACCTCAACCTCCGTATTGGCGCCAGGCAGACAGACACAGCTAGACACCTACCAACACCCCAAGCAATACCATTTAACACTATCAATATCTACCACCATAAACACCATCATTAAATTCATACACCACCACAATTACCACTATGAACACCATCAACACCATCATTAAATGTATACACCACCAATACCACTATCAACACTATTATCAATATCATTAACCTATACGCCACCAACACCACAAGTATCAACACCATTAACACCATCATTAACACCATACACCACCATCAACACCACTAATACCACTATTAAAACCATTAACACCAACATTAACACCATACACCACCAATACCACTATCAACACCATAACTAATGAATACACAACAACACCACTATTATCAACACCATTAACACCACTATCACCAAAATTACCACCAGTCAATACCACCACCACAATCATCCTTCAACTTCATCACCACCAATATTGTCATCACCACCACCACATACAGATATACAATAAACCACGATCACCACCACCAGCACTTTCAACACCACCATAATCACTACAGCAACCACACCACCACCAATAATGCATCCACCACCACCACCACCTTAAACCCCCTTTCATCATCACCACCACTATCATTTTAATCCCCAACCAACAACACCACCACCACCACCACAATAACACTACCACCACCACAACCACTATCACCACCGTTACCACCACCACCATCATAACCCCCCCCCCTCCCCCCAACAACCTCACTACCACCACCACAACCACTACCACCATCACTACAGCAGCACCCTCATAACCACCACCACCACCACCACCACCACCATCACCACCACGACCACATTAAGGTATATTAGGTTGATTCGCTCCATTAACTGCGTCACTCAGGCCCCCCCCCCCCCCTGACACTAGTTTAGGATCCTCATGAGAAACTTTGAACACTCTCCTCATTAATCATCTCTCATCTCTCTCTCTCTCTCTCTCTCTCTCTCTCTCTCTCTCTCTCTCTCTCTCTCTTTAATTTACCACCTATCTATCTCGCTCTCATCCTTTCATTGTATATATATATTTCATCTCTCTTTATTCTCCCCTTCTCTCTCTTCCTCTTTCTCTAATAGTGGCTTAGATGGAAAAGAAAGAGTGAGCGAATATTTAATCACTACGTTAGAGAAAATGCTATACCCCCTTTCTCTCTCTCTCTCTCTCTCTCTCTCTCTCTCTCTCTCTCTCTCTCTCTCTCATAAATCTTCTATCTCACACTCTGACTCTCACACTAATTATCGCTCTCACTCTCCCCCCCCCCCCCCCCCAGTCTCTATATGTATGTATATGTATATATATGTATATATGCATATATGCATATATAGTTTGTAAGGCCAGACTGCCTAGTAAGGACCTTGCTGTCTGTGTGGTCTGTGTATCTATGTAGCTCTATGTAGCTCTCTCTCTCTGAATAATGATCTCTTAAATCTGATCACAATTGCTGCTTCCTTAAATGAACATTAAATATTTTATGTTCGAAATGATCGTCTTATTATTATCATGAATCCTTGTCTCTGGGCCAATATAATGTGTGTGTGTGTGTGTGTGTGTGTGTGTGTGTGTGTGTGTGTGTGTGTGTGTGTGTGTGTGTGTGTAGACAAGTTGCATTCACCTGAATCTCATATAATTGGTATTATAATTGCAACATCAATTTAACAGAGTAGGAAAAGTTGATCGTATAGTGAAAAGGTAAGGAATATGGTTAATACAAATAATAATATATTTGTTAATAATAATTATTTATTTAGCCATAGTCTTACAACAGGTCGATATTTTTATGCATGCAGAACATTTGGATGAGCCTTATATTATACATCTGTAAGGCACCTTGTGTTTAACTAGATTAAAGTTTTACAAAATGCATGCCACAGGCGTTTATGAATATATATTGAAAGCCATGTGGACACGATTATAATATAGTGTTAAAGTTAATGTGTAAGCATCTTTCAGGAGGAGGAGGTGTGGCAATATTATGGTACTTGTCTCCTGGGATGAGTGTGTGTTTATCTTGGCCACACACTCATTCTCACTCACACACACATAGAGAGTACAAAGGAGTGCAAAGGAAATCAAGCAACAACAGATCTAGTGACCCTTCTAGGTTGCCTGTCCTCCAAAACACTGAGGATCAAGTGTCCAAACAGTGGTTTAGAGTGGGTAAGGGAACATTGGAAAGGGAATTACTGCCCTGGAACTAATGTCCGTGGCAGGATTAGGAAGTTAGTAGAGGACAGATGGGTTAGTAACTGAGGGGGGGATAAAATAAAGTTATTCATTTACAAACGCAGTCAGTCGCGGGTTTGATGCGAGATATTTGTCTAGGCGGAGTTTAAATGAATCAACGGTGATGCAGTCTATAACGTTTCGGGGAAGCCCATTCCACAAGTTAACAACTCGATTGAAGAAGAAATTCTTAGATTCGTGCGAGTTAAAAGATTTACCAATAATTTTGCAACCGTTTCCCCGCGTGTAATTAGATTGGTCGATAGTGAAGTACTTACTACAGTTCATATTGTCGATGCCTTTGATGATTTTGAACACTTGAATTAAGTCACCTCTTAATCTGTGCTGGGTTAAAGGAAATAGATTTAATTCTCTAAGACGCTCTTCGTATGGTTTGTTCTTTAGGCTAGGTATAATTTTGGTAACTCTACGTTGAACTCGTTCTAGCTTGTTTATATCTTTTTGGTAATAAGGGCACCAGGATTGAACGCAGTATTCCAGAAGAGGGCGGACTAAGGAATTGTAAAGGGTTAGGATAACTTCTTTGGATTTATGCTCAAATGACCTGGCTATGAAGCCAATGATTTTGTTTGCCTTCTTAACAACTTCTGAACATTGTTGACTCGGTTTTAGGTTACTCGATATTGTTACTCCCAGATCGGTTTCTCTGTTTACATTCTTAAGCTGAGTGCCATTCATCGAATAGTTTGCTTTCTCATTTAGGTATCCGATATGTAGTACTTTACATTTATCCGCATTGAAACTCATTTGCCAAATTTGGGCCCAACATGACAATTTATCTAAATTGTGTTGCATATCGTCAACTTGTTCTTTTGAGAGTACGCTATTTGCAATTTTTGTATCGTCAGCAAATTTTGAGATTGTACAGGTGAGACCCTCATCTATGTCGTTGATGTAAATTAGAAAGATAATTGGTCCTAGTACCAATCCCTGGGGTACCCCGCTACTTACATTGGTCCATTTAGATGCCTTACCGTTTACTCTTTGCTTTCTGTTGCTGAGCCAATTTTCTATCCATTTCAACACACCGTCTTGTATTCCATGTGCTTTTAGTTTTAGCAGTAAACGTTTGTGGGGAACTTTGTCAAAGGCCTTTTGAAAATCAAGGTATATAATATCTACAGCTTTACTCTCATCGTAGAGGTTGAGGATATCGTGGAAGAAGTCTAAGTGGTTTGTTAAACAGGAACGTTTTTTACGAAAGCCGTGTTGAGTATCTTCAAGTATGTTATTTTCCTCTAAGTGATTTACGAGTCTGTCTCGTATGACCGTTTCTAGCATTTTACATACAACTGAGGTTAAGCAAATTGGACGATAGTTACTGGGTAGGGATTTGCTGCCTTTTTTGAATATCGGTGTTACATTGGCTAGCTTCCACTGATCAGGCATAGTTCCAGACTGCAAGGATTTATTGAATAGTAATGTCAGTGGTTTGGAGAGCTCATCCTTAGCTTCCTTTAGAACTCTAGGCGAGATTGTATCAGGTCCAGGCGTTTTATTTACCTTGAGTTTATCTAAACAATTCAATACTTCTCTCTCTGTAACGGTGATATTGCTTAGAACATCTGAATTATCAATCTGAATCGGCGATGGTGTAGGGATATCACTGAGGTCTTCTGTTGTAAAAACTGATGCAAAGAAGGTATTGAGGGCATTACTCATTTGTTCTTCGTCTTTGGTGTATTCTGATAGAGAGAGAGAGAGAGAGAGAGAGAGAGAGAGAGAGAGAGAGAGAGAGAGAGAGAGAGAGAGAGAGAAGAGAGTATTGTTAGGTAAAGGTGTGGTAATATTAAGGTACTTGGCTCCTGGGGTGAGTGTGTTTGTTTACCTTGGCTACGGTGTTCTCTCTCACTCTCTCTCTCTCTCTCCTTTATACCCCATTCTCATCTAAAACTAATCTCACGTACACATAAAACATACACGAATCGCACTTTCTCACACATACATACCCCCCTCCCCACCTTGAAAAAATATGTCAACAGACTAAGGCACACCATTGTCGTCGAAGTCTTAGCTTACACACACACATACATATATATACACACACACACAATTGGTTGTACCCTTGTCGTTGTATTCTTAGCTCCCTATCTTAAGCCCCTATCACCAAGGAAATAATCGCCTTATTAAGTTAGCTAAAAAGATTGATGTAAAATAACTTTTCGAAAACAAACTTCGATACTGTAACTAAACTAATTATTGTAGTTGTTTATGGTACAGCGAAGTTAACCCCAGAAGCAGCGTGTTGGGAGGAGGAAGTTAACCCCTTTTGTACCGGCGACGTCTTTCCAGTTTTATTCTGGCAATATTTAGACGATGTTGTGCTGTTTAAAAGGGCCTCTAGCAATTAAGAGGCTTCGAACTATTTCACTCAACCCTTTTGACTACCACAGATTCTTCTTAAACTGCACAAAATCGTTTCAATATAGCTAGAATAAAATGAAAAAGAGGCGTCCCAGGTGACACAGCATCAGGTGGGGTCGGCTACACTCGGGTTCGAACCAAACCCTCAATAACACACACATTAAGGGGGGGGGGGGGGCGTATTTATTCTCATTTATGTATCTTTTTATAATTTTTGTAGTTTTCCTCCCTAGACCTCCATCAAGTTTAAAGTTACACCCCCTTGACCCCCGTTTAAGGTAAATTTGTACTTTTTTGGGTAGAACAGTTTCCTGGTCAAAGGCGGATTCCTCTTAAATTACTGGCTCGCTATCGCTCGTCAGGAAAACAATCCATGCCTAAATGGCACAACAGGTCTTAAATTTGACAGAAATGGGGCGGAAGTTCTAATCGCCAAAGAAGGGGAAGCAGAAAAACGACCCATCTCCCCTTAACAGTTACGTCAGCTTGCTGCCATGGAGTGGCTTCGGTCACCCAGGTTTTATTGTGGTCAGCAGGGAGGGTTCTGTGGGGGCGCTCGGTTATGGCCTTGGCCTTGCTCGGGGCCTTGGGGCTGTTCGGCCAGGCAGCTTGGGGAACAACAACAACAACAACAACCATTTGTACAGTACAACACGATATATAATAAACTCGACTTACATAATGGACCACTTGCGAGTTTCAGGCTATTGGGAAGTTGGAGCCGCATACATCGATATTTAGCAGATAATATATAGAATTTAAGTTTTGATTTTCGAGAACGTAACATCAAACCTTAAATGAGGAAGTACAGTATCTACCACTGAACAATACACTTTCAAACTCTTAGGAAAAAACTCAGGCCTTTAAAAGAAACACACACACACACACACACACACGTCCTTGAATTATATATATATATATATATATATATAAAAAAAAAAAAAAAACGAACTATTTGCCGTTCAATTTAGCGACACAAACACCAAACAAATATTTTACCTCAAGAGTTTCCCCGCTGAATAATCGCCAAAGAATGTTGTGAGATTGTAAACTGAATTTGTTTCCTACCTGGTTCACTTTTGGGCGATGTTTGCATGTATTCGTTATTTTTTTAGTTTCCTCCCTAGTCCTCCATCAAATAAAAAAAAAAAAAAAACATCCATTAGATCCCCCTTCTAGATTAATTTGTAAATTTTTCGGTAGAAATGTCCCGGCCGAAGGCCGGTCCTTCCAACATTACAGGCTTACTATCGTTCGCCAGGGAACAAAATAGACACCTAAATAGCACGAAAGGTTTAAATATTAATGAAGAAATGGGGCGAAAGGTCTTAAAATCGACTAACTAATGGAGCAAACATCTTAACATCTGAAAACTAGTATTTCTGCTGCCGAAGGGCCAATGCGCCGTTTTCTTTTACCGTAGACTTTTCGAGTTTAGCCTTTTCATCTTGGGAAGGATGTCTACCTGTATTTTTGAGGAGGTGTAAGTAAGGTCGATTAGGCTTCGCATATGCATATTAATAGGTGATGTACAGTACCGCAGTTTTGGCAAACTCCAGTACGTAATCTTTCGAGCCCTGCCCTTCGATGCCCCAGAGGTTTATCTTTCGAGCCCTGCCCTTCGATGCCCCAGAGGTTTATCTTTCGAGCCCTGCCCTTCGATGCCCCAGAGGTTTATTTTTCGAGCCCTGCCCTTCGATGCCCCAGAGGTTTATCTTTCGAGCCCTTCCCTTCGATGCCCCAGAGGTTTATCTTTCGAGCCCTGCCCTTCGATGCTCCAGAGGTTTATCTTTCGAGCCCTGCCCTTCGATGCTCCAGAGGTTTAACCAAAAAAAAATATTCCAATGACCTTAGTTCTTTATGCTTATCAATCCTATAGAGTATGGCACTCGCTATTGAAAATCTAGATTTCATCTCCAAACTAAAATTTCGATGACTCAAGTCATGGAAAATTGGAGCTCTCGGGTCAATTTTCGAAGTTTTTTGAAAAGGGAGTTTGGGTGCCTATTTTCATTAGGGGGATCATTTTGCTAAACATGAGGGAGAAAGTGGTCCAGAAAACCGGCCCATCGCCCCTTAAGCCTATTTGGTCGGAGGACCACCTTGGCTTCGCTCCATTAGTTTGGAAATTTTAAGACGTTTCAACTTATTAGTTTGGCGTTAAAAAGACACTTCACTCCAATCAGGTGTCCATATTTTTCTGGGCGAAAAATAGTGAGCCTGTTACTTAAGACACAAATCGGCCTTCGGCTGGGACATTTTTCTATCGAAAAATTTAGAAATTTAGCTTGAAGGGAGTCTGGGTGTTTTTTTTTTTTTTTTTTTTTTTTTTTTTTTTTTTTTTAATAGGAAGTCTGAGGAGGCGATTATGTTAGCCTACGGAACAAACAACAAATAAATTCCTCGAACAAACAAAGCAAAATCCTCAATCATAATGAATCACAATATCACATTAACCCCCCCAAGACGTCGGAGTAGGTAGCGTTAAGTACAAAACACCACTCAAAAGCCTCTTACATTCCTCACACCTTACACAGATTAAGGGGGGGATTGCCCGGTTTTTATGGCCCCCTTCTCCCTAGTGTTTAGCCCCATCGGTTTTTAGATTTTAAGACGTTCGGTCCATTAGTTTGGCGATTTTAAGATTTTACGCCCCATTTCTTTATCAATATTAAGACCTTTCGTGCAATGTAGGTGTCAATTTTTTTCCTGGCGAGCGATAGTGAGCCTGTAATATTAAGAGTAACCGGCCTTTGGCCGGAAAAATTTTCTACCGAAAAATATACAAATTTATCTTGAAGGGATGTCTAGAGGGTGTTTTTTTTACAGGTTGATGACGATCCAGGGAGAAAACTAAAAAATACTAAATAGATCAAACAATAAGCCCAATATATACGGCCATCCAACAATACGGCCATCCAACAATACGGCCATCCAACAATACGGCCATCCAACAATACGGCCATCCAACAATACGGCCATCCAACAATACGGCCATCCAACAATACGGCCATCCAACAATACGGCCATCCAACAATACGGCCATCCAACAATACGGCCATCCAACAATACGGCCATCCAACAATACGGCCATCCAACAATACGGCCATCAAACAATACGGCCATCCAACAATACGGCCATCAAACAATACGGCCATCCAACAATACGGCCATCCAACAATACGGCCATCCAACAATACGGCCATCCAACAATACGGCCATCCAACAATACGGCCATCCAACAATACGGCCATCAAACAATACGGCCATCCAACAATACGGCCATCCAACAATACGGCCATCCAACAATAAGCCCAATATATAGGGCCATCCCCCTTAAAGACCTTACACATGAATCAGCGACGTCAGGGCAGGTAGCCAGCCATTTACTCTGATATAATGGTAGTCACAGATTAGGGTCTTGGCAAAGTCCTGAATAAATGTTGTGGATGTTGACGCACTTTAATTGGCAACACTAGCATTTCATTGGCAACACTAGCATTTCATTGGCAACACTAGCATTTCATTGGCAACACTAGCATTTCATTGGCAACACTAGCATTTCATTGGCAACACTAGCATTTCATTGGCAACACTAGCATTTCATTGGCAACACTAGCATTTCATTGGCAACACTAGCATTTAATTATCTATCTCTATACAAATTTGTTTCATCCGTTTTAAATTATGTTTTTAATTGGAGGTACAGTACAGCTTCTGAACAATATATATTATTAGTGAGTACATATACAGGCTTTAAGGAGGATGACCTGCTTTTTGTTATTTCTGTCCTTTTCTCTCTTTCTCTGGCTTGTATCCATTCGGTCCCATTCAGCCAACTATTTTAAGACGTTTATCCCCATCTAGGTGTCGATTTCTTCCTGGCGAGCGAGAGCGAGCCAGCATTATATGAAGAAATCCGGCTTCGCCGGAGACATTTTTCTATCGAAAAATTTACAAATTTAGCCTGCTGTCAAACAAAAATAAAAAATATGCTGGCTCGCTACCGCTCACCAGTAAAAAAAATGACACCTGGATGGGGATAAACGTCTTAAAACAGTAGGCTGAATGGGGCCAAATGGATACAAGCCAGAGAAAGATAGAAAAGGACAGAACCAAAACAGGTCACCCCCCTTAAGAGGGGATGGGCTATATGTTGATGGTTTATTTAGCTTTACCAGACCTTCCTCACCAGACCTCCATCACCAGACCTCCACCACCAGACCTCCATCACCAGACCTCCATCACCAGACCTCCACCACCAGACCTCCACCACCAGACCTCCACCACCAGACCTCCATCACCAGACCTCCACCACCAGACCTCCATCACCAGACCTCCACCACCAGACCTCCATCACCAGACCTCCATCAAGCTTTGAGAATACATCCCCTAGACCCCCATCGAGATAAATTTGTAAATTTTTCAGTAGAAAAATTTCCCGGCCGAAAGCAGCTCCTTCTACAACTACAGGCTCGCTGTCGCTGGACAGGAAAATATCGACACCTAAATGGCACGTAAGATTCTAATATTGAGAAAGAAATGGGGTGAAAGGTCTTACAATCGCCAAACTAATGGGTCGAACTTCTGAAAACTAATGGGACCAATCATGAGGGAGAAGGGAGACCATAAAAACGACCCATCTCAGCTAAATTGAGGGGTTAAACTACCGGTAATTATTTATGCAAGTCAATCACTCTATTTAAACTCCCATATTGAAAATCACGGGGTGGACACAAATTGATACGGGCAACTGTACAGTTCTGAACACAGTTACACCAGTTCGAATCTTTGAACCTTTAACCCCTTCAGTACCGGTGATGTCCTTTTCATTATATTCTGGCAACTATTAGACGATTATATTGAGCTTAGGAAGGATGTCAAAAGGTTACAGACTATCTCAATGAATCTTTTTACCTACCACATATCCTTCCTAAGCCTCATCACATCGTCTAAAAGTAGCTGAAATCAAAATAAAACACGTCCCCGGTACAGAAGGGGTTAAGGGGAGGTTTCTAGCTTGTTTCCTACTCCTCCAACAATCTTAAAATTTCACCCCCTTGACCCCCTTTCAAGATAAATTTGTACATTTTTCGGTAGAAAAATGTCCCGGCCGAAGGCCAATTACTCTTAAATTACAGGCTCGCTATCGCTCGCCAGGATAAAATCGACACCTAAATGGCAGGAAAGGTCTTAAAATTGACAGAAATGGGGCGGAAATTCTTAAAAATCACCAAACTAATGAGGCAAACGTCTTAAAATCTCATAAGCAATGGGGCTAGACATGAGGGAGAAAGGGGTCAAGAAAAAAGTCCCTCAAGTGGAAATCCCCCCTTAAAGCCAAGTTCAGTTGCTCACATAAGTTCGGATCCTCCTCGTGATCTTAAGTGTGAAAGTCAAGTGTGTAGGAATGAATTGGGAGTGTGTTTTCTTTTAAGGGGAGATGGGCCGGTTTTCTGGACCACTTTCTCCCTTGTGTTTAGCCCCACTAGTTTTCAGATGTTAAGATGTTTGCCCCATTAGTTTGGCGATTTTAAGAACTTTCGCCCCATTTCTTCGTCAATATTTAGACCTTTCGTGCTATTTAGGTGTCGATTTTTTCTCTGGCGAACGATAGTGAGCCTGTAATGTTGGAAGAACCGGCCTTCGGCCGGGACATTTTTCTACCGAAAAATGTACAATCTAATCTAAAAGGGGGATCTAATGGATGTTTTTTTTTTTATTTGATAGAGGTCTAGGGAGGAAACTAGAAAAATAATTAATATATGCAAAAATAATTAATATATGCAAAAATAATTAATATATGCAAAAATAATTAATATATGCAAAAATAATTAATATGCAAAAATAATTAATATATGCAAAAATAATTAATATATGCAAAAATAATTAATATATGCAAAAATAATTAACATATGTAAAAATAATTAATATATGTAAAAATAATTAATATATGCAAAAATAATTAATATATGCAAAAATAATTAATATATGCAAAAATAATTAATATATGCAAAAATAATTAATATATGTAAAAATAATTAATATATGCAAAAATCATTAATATATGCAAAAATAATTAATATGCAAAAATAATTAATATATGCAAAAATAATTAATATGCAAAAATAATTAATATATGCAAAAATAATTAATATATGCAAAAATCCCCCCAAAAGTGAACCATCGCCCCTAATTGACAGTTGACTATACTCTGTTTCATTCCAGCAGACGATAAATTGAATCCCTTAGCCTCTAATGTATCGATAGTTAATGGAACCATATGAAACTACTATATCTCTGCATCATAATAAGACCAAGTGGATATAACTAGCACCCTATTTCACTACAACATCATCATAATAACTGAGACATGTTGATGGGAACTTTGCAATTTACCGTCAAGTGAAACAGAAAGAACCATTATATTTACACATATAACATCAAAAATCTATACTTGCGTGGGCAGCTGTACATTTGATAAAACAGATCATTACTCAAGCCGGTATCACACGAGAGCTTTTATAGTCAACATTCGATGAGCAACATTTTTCTGGCAACATTTCTGGACTATTTTGCACTGGTATCGGAAACTAGACTGATGGCGGATGAACTTAGGTGACCGAAATATTATAAACGTTGACCTCATAAGCTGCCAGACCAGTGTTGAGGATAAATGTTGAGTGAAAAAGCGCTCGTGTGATACCGGCTTAACTCAGGCTGGGCCGAGTTAACCACACTATCAACGCTGTCCTATTAACACTACCTGGTCTTGGGGGTTATTATATGATATTTTGTTTAAGGGGAGATCTCCACTTGAGGGATATTTTTCTTGACCCCTTTCTCCCTCATGTTTAGCCCCATTGCTTTTGATATTATAAAACGTTTGCCCCATTAGTTTAGCGATTTTAAGAACTTTCGCCCCATATTAAGACCTTTCGTGCAATTCAGGTGTCGATTTTATCCTGGCGAGCGATAGCGAGCCTGTAATTTAAGAGGAACCGGCCTTCGGCCGGGACATTTTTCTACCGAAAAATGTACAAATTTATCTTGAAAGGGACTCAAGGGGGTGTAATTTTAAGCTTGATGGAGGTCTAGGAAACAAACTAAATACCTCCCCTTAATCATTACTGAGGAGTTTGCTTGTTGTTGCCATTTCCGAGTGATGTAGTTTAGTTTGTCCCCTAGGCTAACAAACACGCCTTCCCAGATTTGTCCCCTAGGCTAACAAAAACGCCTTCCCAGATTTGTCCCCTAGGCTAACAAACACGCCTTCCCAGATTTGTCCCCTAGGCTAACAAACACGCCTTCCCAGATTTGTCCCCTAGCCTAACAAACACGCCTTCCCAGATTTGTCCCCTAGCCTAACAAACACGCCTTCCCAGATTTGTCCCCTAGGCTAACAAACACGCCTTCCCAGATTTGTCCCCTAGCCTAACAAACACGCCTTCCCAGATTTGTCCCCTAGCCTAACAAACACGCCTTCCCAGATTTGTCCCCTAGGCTAACAAAAACGCCTTCCCAGATTTGTCCCCTAGGCTAACAAACACGCCTTCCCAGATTTGTCCCCTAGCCTAACAAACACGCCTTCCCAGATTTGTCCCCTAGCCTAACAAACACGCCTTCCCAGATTTGTCCCCTAGCCTAACAAACACGCCTTCCCAGATTTGTCCCCTTGGCTAACAAACACGCCTTCCCAGATTTGTCCCCTTGGCTAACAAACACGCCTTCCCAGATTTGTCCCCTTGGCTAACAAACACGCCTTCCCAGATTTGTCCCCTTGGCTAACAAACACGCCTTCCCAGATTTGTCCCCTCGGCTAACAAACACGCCTTCCCAGATTTGTCCCTTAGCCTAACAAACACGCCTTCCCAGATTTGTCCCCTTGCCTAACAAACACGCCTTCCCAGATTTGTCCCCTTGGCTAACAAACACGCCTTCCCAGATTTGTCCCCTTGGCTAACAAACACGCCTTCCCAGATTTGTCCCCTTGGCTAACAAACACGCCTTCCCAGATTTGTCCCCTTGGCTAACAAACACGCCTTCCCAGATTTGTCCCCTTGGCTAACAAACACGCCTTCCCAGATTTGTCCCTTAGCCTAACAAACACGCCTTCCCAGATTTGTCCCCTAGCCTAACAAACACGCCTTCCCAGATTTGTCCCTTAGCCTAACAAACACGCCTTCCCAGATTTGTCCCCTTGGCTAACAAACACGCCTTCCCAGATTTGTCCCCTAGGCTAACAAACACGCCTTCCCAGATTTGTCCCTTAGCCTAACAAACACGCCTTCCCAGATTTGTCCCTTAGCCTAACAAACACGCCTTCCCAGATTTGTCCCCTAGGCTAACAAACACGCCTTCCCAGATTTGTCCCCTAGGCTAACAAACACGCCTTCCCAGATTTGTCCCCTAGGCTAACAAACACGCCTTCCCAGATTTGTCCCCTAGGCTAACAAACACGCCTTCCCAGATTTGTCCCCTAGGCTAACAAACACGCCTTCCCAGATTTGTCCCCTAGGCTAACAAACACGCCTTCCCAGATTTCCTTCAAACAAGAATATTGCCCACCCAGACTCCTTTCAAGCTAAATTTCTACATTTTTCGATAGAAAAATGTCCCGGCCGAAGGCCAATTTCTTCTAAAATACAGGCTCGCTATCGCTCGCCTCCTACAGAATCAAGACCTGAATGGGGTGAAGCATCTCATTATCGCTAAACTAATGGGGGTGAAACGCATTTATAAGGGAGCAAAACCCTCGGACCGAATAGGCGTGAAAGCCGTGATAACAACCCCCCCCCCCCCCCCCCCAACCCCCCATGGGTATTAGTCAAACGGGATGGGTGGGGGGGGGGAGGGGGAGGGGGCCTAGTTAACAGCCAATCAACTTCGATCCCATTCATCGGTCATCTGGTTACTTAAGGGGAGGACACATGGGCGGGTTTGCCTGGTCCCCTTTCTCCCTCGTGTTAAGCCTCACTTGTTTTGAGATTATAAGACGTTCGGCCCATTAGTTTGGCGATTTTAGCATCTTTCGCCCCATTTCGTTGTCAAATTTAAGACCTTTCGTGCCATTTAGGTGTCGATTTTTCCCTGGCGAGCGATAGCGAGCCTGAAATTTTAAGAGGAATCGGCCTTCGGCCGGGACATTTTTCTACCGAAAAATGTACACATTTACCTTCAAGGGTGATCTAGGGGGTGTTTTTCTAAGCTTGATGGAGGTCTAGCGAGAAAACTAAGAAATAAAGGAAAATATGAATTAATAGACTAAACAAACGGCCCACCTCCCCTTAAGGGAGGATGGCCGTATTTATGTGTTCATGTATTTACCTTTCTATTGCATTTATGTAGTTTCCTCCCTAGACTTCCATCAAGCTACACCAGCCCAAGACTCTCCTTCAAGATAAATGTGTACTATAGTTCGATGGAAAAATAGTTCCTCTTACAGAATGAGGGATATATATATAATGTGTGCGACTGAGAGTGAGAGTGAGAGTGAATGAGTTAGTGCGTGTGAGAGTGTATGTATGTATGTATGTATGTATGTATGTATGTATGTGTGTGAGTGAGAGAGGGAGGGTGAATGAGTTAGAGCGTGTGAGAGTGAGATAGCGTTTGTGTGTGTATATGTATGTGTGTGTGTGAGTGAGAGAGGGAGGGTGAATGAGTTACTGCGTTTGAGAGTGTATGTATGAGTGTATGTATGTGTGTATGTATGTGTGTGAGTGAGAGAGGGAGGGTGAATGAGTTAGTGCGTGTGAGAGTGTATGTATGAGTGTATGTATTGTGACGCACCCAGTGCGTGGCAACGTAACCTGATTGTACTCCTTGGTACTCCACTGTACCGCCACGGTACCGCGCTGTACCGTGCTGGCTGCTTATATTGAGTGTGACAACGTATAACTATGTTCTTTGTATCTCTGCAAAGGTCTCGTCATGTGCTAACCAGTGGTGGGTTTTGTTTTAAGCCATGTCGAGACCTTCCATTTAATATGTAGTATCAATAGAGAAGTTGATAGATAAGACAATGGGAATTCAGAGAGAGAGAGTGAGTTGGACTTCAGAGCGAGAGGGTAGCGGTGCGCCACGCTGCCGGGGGGGTGGTTGCCAGACGTATGGACCGGTTGGCAGCCCTGCGCTTATAGCTAGGTGCGACAGGGTTGGTAGTACATTGCCGCCTGCCTATGCTGCCTGGGCTGCCCATGTTGTCGTACAGCACATTGCCTGGAGGCTCGCTGTGTGCTCTATGACCAGGTTGCCTAGAACCTTTGAGATTCTAACATCCCTTGCCCTCTCTCCCAACTTCTCACGGTTGCACTCTTTCTCTCTGACGACATTACTCTCATTTCATTCTTCTCTCTATTTAAATGCATACCCTTCCCTTGAGGTCCTAAAGGAGTTTCAGCACTCACCTCTCGTATTACTCTTAGGACAAGCATATATTTACATGTATTAGATTTAAGGGGTTAATGTGAACAGCGATCTTCTTGATGAGGATAGTTGGTGAACGTTCTACATGTTCACGAGTTATATGCCCAGCTCATCATCCAATTTGTGACTAGACTAGTGCCATGTGTAAGAGCCCGACCATGCCCAGGAGTTGTCTGTAGAGGGGCGAGGACTTAGCCTTGATTTGCCTACCGAGCCAGGAGCGAGTGTAGTACCAGAGACTACAGCTCGCTCGTAGTGCCGGTATAGTAGAGTAACGTAATTTATCTGTCCTTGTGTTCTCTGCAGTCTTTTCCTGGGTTCTCGCTTTCGGTGCTGGGACTCGTTGTTCCTGTGACTTGGCCTGCTAGCTAGAACACATGGGGATGATGAGTGGGTTATATCTTTATTTTACTATGCATTGCAGCTCTCTTTAAGTTTATGTATGTAACACTTTACAATACACATTACTCACACACAAGACAACACTATTAATACTTTCATGTATCAATTAACTGCACTGTCGTTTTGCTGCTGTGTCCGGAGTTCCGTTGCGTAGGGCGCATACGGACTCAGAGGGGAGACAGAGTGAGAGAAGCGAAGTAGCCTATGCGGTAGTAGGCTACCGGCGCAGTACTGTTGCCTGCAACCTTTTAGTTATTCCAAGTATAGATTCATTATTACAATAAGTGACTACTATTTATGTTCCTTCCATGTGTATTATTAGGTATCTACTGGATCATGAACATCTTGTATGCTACATGCTAGTGCATGTTAGTAGGGGACAGTTATTCTAGTGCACGCGCTTTCAAGTAGGCGTGTACATTTGTCATTTAGCATTTCACTGTCATACCTTTAGCCTGCTTCTATTCTACATTATTAGAGGCTTAATATTAACGTAGTTTCTTGAGTATTGCATTTCTTTAGTAATAACGTAACCTATAAATGTCTGAGGGAGTTTAGCCTCATAGCCTACCCCTGTTGTACACTTTCGCCGAGTTAAGGTACCTCGTTACCATAGACGATAACTCTGTAGGGCGTTGGTGCTTTTGTTGTCTGGAGCATATAGTATTTGGGACTGGAATCGAGCGTGTCGTTGTCACATAAGCCATTTCTGTCCTACGATCAAGAATCCCGAATATGTATTGCCGATCCAGCCGTAACAAAATGGCGACCTTGCACAAGATTCAGTAGTATCCTATCACATGTTTTTTGGAGAACTATTCTATGCTACCTAGTAGAGCTGGCTAGAATTTTCTTGCATATTGGAGGAATTTTTATTGTGTCATTATTGTATTGGTGGACTTGCAGATTGTTTCGTTGGGGGTGTCTAGAGTAGAGTCATTCAAGCATCTTTAACATTTTGTGAGTCGAGACTGCAATTAGTAATAAGCACTTCTTTTTTTTTATGAACAGCAATTGTATAACCAGCACTATGTCTAATGACTCATCATTTACGGGGGAGGATAACACGGTACAGCCTAGTAACCAGCAAGTACAACAGATGTTTAGGGAGGGGAGTGTTATAAGTGGAGAGAGGGATGCCCGGGCATTTTTGCAGACACCTTTGACCGAACAGCGCCTGCAGGCTATTGATTGTTACGGTCTTCGCTGTTTAGCCACGGTTTTGGGGCGGGACTGTCCTGACAGTTGGCCCAAGAAGAATTTGGTGGCATGTTTGTTGGGTGATGGCGATGGGGCGGTGGGTGGAGTGGGGTCTTGGGGGGTTCCCTCCAAGCCTCCATTCCACTCTACCCCTGAGCTGGGCCCTCAGCCAGCGAGTCTTAGCACGATGCAGCAGGAGGGTTCTCAATGGCAAGCTGGCTTACCCGTAAACACGTCTCGGTGTGGATCCCCCATTTTGTGCTCTCCCCCCCCAGGCCTGTCTCCTGAGATGTTATTTCAGCTAGAACTAGCTAAGTTTAAGCTGCAGGAGACTCAGATACAACAGGCTAGTATAGAACGCATAGAGGTTGCTAGAATCCAAGCCAATCAGGATGCAACCAGGTACCAGGCTGAAATGGATGTCGAGAAGTCTAGAGTAGAGACCACGGGGCGTCATCTCGGTGGTGGGCACCGGGTTACAGACTCACTTTCGCATTTAATTAAGTTAGTACCCGCATTTGATGAGACAGCAGTGACTGAGTTTTTTGCTCGTTTCGAAAAGAAGTGTCGTGAGTATGACTGGCCGGAGGTTAAATGGGCAGCATTAGTTTCATCACGTCTAGTGGGTAAGGGGTTGAAAGCCTACGATGCACTGTCACTGGACGAGAGTGTCGTGTATGGACTGGTGAAGGAGGCTGTGCTCCGGGCCTACGAACTGCAACCCGAAACTTATAGATTGAAGTTCCGTGGCGTGAATAAGAAGAGCGACGTCAGTTTTATGGAGCACGCACGGGACTTAACAGATGCAGGTAATAACTGGTTTCGGTCCGAGCACGCAGAGTCGGCTGAGGAAATTAAGCAACTTTTCTATCTGGAACAGTTTTACAAATGTACTGGAACCGATCTAACGCTGAACATTAAGGAAAAATGTCCCAAGACAGTAGAGGAGGCTGCCAAGATGGCAGACCTCAGATTATCATTGATTCGTGGTTGCGGTGCCGCTCAGAGGGCTGAGTCAGGGCAGAAGGGGCGCTATACCCCACCCACCAGAGTTTTCGATAATAACAAATCCTATGACACACATAACCACACTAAATGCATTGCACCTAATAACACCTACAAACACAAGCCTCTCCCGTTTACTAAAGGTCAGGCCCCTTCTTCGCCCGCACAAGGGAAGAAGCCCATTGGGGATGTGAAATGTTACAAATGTCAGAAGCTAGGCCATTATTCACGTAAGTGCCCTAGTAACACTCCCGCTAAGCCGGTGTCATTGGTTCACAGTATCGGTGTGTCTCTGAAGGCTGCAGCAACTGCCCGGGGTAGGTTGTCAGCAGCTGAGGCACACGCGGTAAAGAAGCGTACGGAAGGCTCGACACCTGTCCGGGACACTTTCTGTAGCCATCGGGGGCACGGGTTTGTGAGCTGGGGGAGTGAACTACGGAGGGTTGACTTGCTGAGGGATACGGGGGCTTCGCAAACTTTGTTGAGGAACTTCACAGGGAAACCGATAAATGCGGCCAGAGTTGTTGTGGTGCAGGGTATAAATGCTACGAGGTCATACCCACTTGTGAGGTTGGAGTTGAGAGTGGGAGAGGTGTGCAGGGAGCTGGATGTAGGGATCGTTGAGTGTTTGCCAGTTAAGGGCGTCGACCTTCTTCTCGGCAACGACTTTGCGGTGCCCACTTCCGGGACTCCACCCTTAGTCGTTGCCGAGAGGGCGGCCGACGTGGATGGTGAGAATCGGGAATGGGTTGGGAGGTGCCAACAGGATAAGATGGCCTGTGTGGTAACCCGATCTCGCTCTGCGGCTCCTGCACAGCCTAGCACTCAACCTCGGGGACAGTGGAGGAAGGATCAGGAGAAGGTTGCTAAGGGCAGGAAAAGGGACATTGATTCTGCTGCACTTCTCGGTGATTCGGTACTTGGACCTATAATAAACACGGGAGTTGACTCTGGCCCAGATATGGTGTGTAACAAGGCAGAGTTGGGTAAGACTTCGCGTGAGGCAAGAGCTGTAGCGAGAGCCACTAAGGCAGTAGAGCCTACTAGCCGGGGTAATGTCTTATTACAAAACCATCTTGATGCATTGACGCCCAGGGACATTAGTGAGCAGCAGCTGCAAGACGCTAGCCTAGCTCGTTATAGCAATGGTGCCATAGAGTTGGAGGAAGATGGGGATGCGAAGCCGGGAGATTTCTTTAGGCTCAACAGGATATTGTACCGCAGATTTCTAGACCCCAAATCGAAGTGGGAGGGCGGTGCGAGGGTAGTAGACCAGGTGGTTGTTCCAAATAAGTATAGAGAGTCCTTATTGTGTCTGGCGCATGATGTGCCGGTGGCGGGTCATTTGGGGGTAACAAAAACATTGGCGGCATTGGGCAGGTTTTTCTGGTGGCCTGGGGTCAAGGCTGATGTCTGTGCATGGGTGGCTGGGTGTGCGACCTGCCAGACAACGGGGAAGCCTAACCAGACAATCCCGAAGGCACCTTTGTTTCCCATACCTGTCACCGGGCCTCCGTTCAGCAAAGTTGTAGTAGATTTGGTTGGCCCTTTCCCGCCTACTAGTAGTGGCAATAAATTCCTGTTGACAATCATGGATGTGGCTACGAGATACCCGGACGCATACCCCATGAGAAACGGCTCGGCAAAGGCAGTTGTTAAAAACTTATTATTGTTCTGTTCCCGTTATGGATTTCCACGTGAGGTGCAGTCAGACCAGGGGAGCAATTTTACATCCAAATTGTTCAAGCAAACCCTTCAGTTGCACGGTATATGTTCTGTAGTGTCGTCAGCCTACCATCCCGAGAGTCAGGGAGTCTTGGAGCGGTGGCACTCGACCCTGAAGAGTATGCTACGCTGTTACTGTGCAGAACATGACACTGATTGGGATTTGGGTCTGCCGTATGTTCTGTTCGCTGCACGTGAAGTCCCAGGAGAGAGCCTGGGGTTCAGTCCAAATCAACTAGTCTTTGGCCATAATGTGAGAGGACCTTTAAGTATGGTGAAAGAGATCTGGGAGGGCGAAGAGAAGCCGGGGTCTGTACTTAAATATATCCTTGAGAGCCGGGAGAGACTTATAGGTTGCATGGCAGCGGCAGGTAATAACTTGGTTAATGCACAGGCGGTCATGAAGCACCAGTATGACGCCAAGGTGAAGCTTCGGGAGTTTTCGGTGGGTCAGGAGGTAATGTTGCTTTTACCTTTGCCTGGACACCCCCTTTCTGCCAAGTTTATTGGGCCGTATGTGGTGGCTAAGAAACTGTCCGACCTTGATTATCTCGTTACAACACCTGACCGTAGAAAAAAACATCAGTTATGTCATGTTAACCTCATGAAAGAGTATGTGAGACGCCCCTCAGAGCCTCTCACTGTCCCTGTGCTGGCCTGCAGCGGCCAGGGTGGAGAAGGAGGTGGGGACAGTCATGCTGCTGAGGAGGATAGCTGGGACTGTGTCATTTCCGCGGAACAGTGGGCGGGGAATACTGAACAAGAGGCTAGGCAAGCTGTAAGTCACCTGCCTGAGCACCAGGGTGCTGCTGTCCTAGGCCTGTTCAGGTCATACCCCTCTGTTTTCGCCGAACACCCAGGTCTCACTACTCAGGTAACGCACGACGTGGACGTCGGTGATAATGTGCCCTTCAAGTCAGTGCCCTACCGTGTGCCCCCGGTAAAGTTGCCAGCTTTACGGGAGGAGTTAAAGTACATGGTTGAGAGAGGGATGATCACTGAAGGTTATGTGAAGTGGACATCACCCGTCACGTTGCAGCCAAAACCTGACGGCAAGGTGCGGTTCTGCATAGATTTTCGTAGGCTAAATGGCTTGACCACTACCAACCCTTACCCTTTGCCTCGAGTTGACGACAGCGTGGACAAGATAGGGAATGCAAAGTACCTTACTAAAATTGATCTTGTAAAAGGCTACTGGCAAGTACCCCTGTCGGACCGAGCTAAGCAAGTTTGTGGTTTTGTGGTAGATGGCAAGACCTACCAATGTAACGTAATGCCTTATGGGCTTAAGAACGCACCTGCCACGTTTCAGAACCTGATGAACGATATTTGTGACGAAATCCCTAACTGCACGGTCTACCTTGATGACGTGATAGTGTATGATGACAATTTTGAAAATCACCTAAGGCACTTAGAGACCCTGTTTGGGAAGTTGCACGATGCTGGGCTGGTGGTGAACCTGAGGAAGTGCGAGTTTGTAAAGGCTACTGTGCAGTATCTTGGCTTCGTGGTCGGGTTAGGCCGGGTGTGCCCCCCCCTGAGCAAGATACAGGCTATCAATATGTTTCCCAGGCCCACCACTAAGCGCCAGGTCATGCGGTTCCTAGGTATGATAGGCTATTATAGGCGCTTCATCCGGGGATACTCTACTGTCTTAGCACCGTTAACTGATCTACTGTCGAAGTCAGTGAAGTTCTGTTGGGCTGCGGAGTGTCAGAGGGCTTTCGACCTAGTCAAGCACCTGCTGTGTACACATCCGATTTTGAGAGCCCCAGACTTCTCCAGGAGTTTTCAGCTGGCGACTGATGCCAGCGGTGTGGGTGCCGGGGCAGTGTTACTGCAGACTGATTCCGAGGGCTTGGAACACCCAGTGAGCTTCTTTTCTCGCAAGTTTAATTCGGCACAAAGGAATTACTCGACTATAGAGAAGGAGCTTCTTGCTATCGTTTTGTCGCTCAAACATTTCGAAGTTTATGTTCCAGCCTACGGCCCGGTAGTGACGATTTATACGGACCATCATCCCTTGAAATTCCTAAATCAGTTTCACAATCGGAATATGCGGTTGACCAGGTGGTCCCTAATGCTCCAAGAGTATAATCTCAACATTCAGCATATTGCCGGGAGTGAGAACGTGATAGCAGATTGTCTATCAAGGGTTGATGATCCAGGATAGTCGTGCACGGTGTGTGGGTTGAGCAGGAGTAAAATTAGGCTATCATAACGCCGTCCAAAAAAGATTATAAAACAATAAAATAAACGAGAAATTTTTTTTTTAGTTTTGTAAGTCTTTATTGTTGTAGCATGATGCATGCGATATTGTGTTTTATGTATAATTCACACTTCAGTTGTTGTGCACCTTTTGCAATTAGTGGCAGCTAAGGGTAGCAGGTCGGTTGGTTGCCTGTCAGATTTTGATAATGCTTCTAAGGTCGATTATCTAAAATCTTGGGGGGGCTGTGACGCACCCAGTGCGTGGCAACTTAACCTGATTGTACTCCTTGGTACTCCACTGTGCCGCCGCGGTGCGGTGCCGCTGTGCCGCTGTGCCGTGCTGGCTGCTTATATTGAGTGTGACAACGTATAACTATGTTCTTTGTATCTCTGCAAAGGTCTCGTCATGTGCTAACCAGTGGTGGGTTTTGTTTTAAGCCATGTCGAGACCTTCCATTTAATATGTAGTATCAATAGAGAAGTTGATAGATAAGACAATAGGAATTCAGAGAGAGAGAGTGAGTTGGACTTCAGAGCGAGAGGGTGGCGGTGCGCCGCGCTGCCGGGGGGGTGGTTGCCAGACGTATGGACCGGTTGGCAGCCCTGCGCTTATAGCTAGGTGCGACAGGGTTGGTAGTCCATTGCCGCCTGCCTATGCTGCCTGGGCTGCCCATGTTGTCGTGCTGCACATTGCCTGGAGGCTCGCTGTGTGTTCCATGATCAGGTTGCCTAGAACCTTTGAGATTCTAACATCCCTTGCCCTCTCTCCCAATTTCTCACGGTTGCACTCTTTCTCTCTGACGACATTACTCTCATTTCATTCTTCTCTCTATTTAAATGCATACCCTTCCCTTGAGGTCCTAAAGGAGTTTCAGCACTCACCTCTCGTATTACTCTTAGGACAAGCATATATTTACATGTATTAGATTTAAGGGGTTAATGTGAACAGCGATCTTCTTGATGAGGATAGTTGGTGAACGTTCTACATGTTCACGAGTTATATGCCCAGCTCATCATCCAATTTGTGACTAGACTAGTGCCATGTGTAAGAGCCCGACCATGCCCAGGAGTTGTCTGTAGAGGGGCGAGGACTTAGCCTTGATTTGCCTACCGAGCCAGGAGCGAGTGCAGTACCAGAGACTACAGCTCGCTCGTAGTGCCGGTATAGTAGAGTAACGTAATTTATCTGTCCTTGTGTTCTCTGCAGTCTTTTCCTGGGTTCTCGCTTTCGGTGCTGGGACTCGTTGTTCCTGTGACTTGGCCTGCTAGCTAGAACACATGGGGATGATGAGTGGGATATATCTTTATTTTACTATGCATTGCAGCTCTCTTTAAGTTTATGTATGTAACACTTTACAATACACATTACTCACACACAAGACAACACTATTAATACTTTCATGTATCCATTAACTGCACTGTCGTTTTGCTGCTGTGTCCGGAGTTCTGTTGCGTAGGGCGCATACGGACTCAGAGGGGAGACAGAGTGAGAGAAGCGAAGTAGCCTATGCGGTAGTAGGCTACCGGCGCAGTACTGTTGCCTGCAACCTTTTAGTTATTCCAAGTATAGATTCATTCTTATAATAAGTGACTACTATTTATGTTCCTTCCATGTGTATTATTAGGTATCTACTGGATCATGAACATCTTGTATGCTACATGCTAGTGCATGTTAGTAGGGGACAGTTATTCTAGTGCACGCGCTTTCAAGTAGGCGTGTACATTTGTCATTTAGCATTTCACTGTCATACCTTTAGCCTGCTTCTATTCTACATTATTAGAGGCTTAATATTAACGTAGTTTCTTGAGTATTGCATTTCTTTAGTAATAACGTAACCTATAAATGTCTGAGGGAGTTTAGCCTCATAGCCTACCCCTGTTGTACACTTTCGCCGAGTTAAGGTACCTCGTTACCATAGACGATAACTCTGTAGGGCGTTGGTGCTTTTGTTGTCTGGAGCATATAGTATTTGGGACTGGAATCGAGCGTGTCGTTGTCACATAAGCCATTTCTGTCCTACGATCAAGAATCCCGAATATGTATTGCCGATCCAGCCGTAACAATTGTTATATGCAGGCTACCATTAGATGATTTGTATACAGTTTAGAAAGGACCTCTAGTAATTATTGGGCTGAACGCTATCTCAACCAACCCTTTTACTCCCACAGATTCTTCGAAACTTAAGGGGGGTCACCGTTTTTTTTTTTTTTTTATCTTTCTCTCCTTTTCTCTCTTTCCCTGGCTTGTATCCATTCGGCCCCATTCAGCCAACTGTTTTAAGACGTTTATCCCCATCCAGGTGTCGCGAGCCAGCATTGTATGAAGAAATCCGGCTTCTCCGGAGAAATTTTTCTATCGACAAATATACAAATTTAGCTTGCTGTCAAAACAAAAATATATATATATGCTGGCTCGCTACCGCTCGCCAGGAAAATATTGACACCTGGATGGGGGTAAACGTCTTAAAACAGTAGGCTGAATGGGGCCGAATATATACAAGCCAAAGAGAGAGGGAGAGAAAGAGACACAAAAGCGAGGTGGGCCCCCTTAATAAAATCGTCTAATAATAGCCAGTATTAAGTTAGGTATGCGTCATAGTATACTGAAGGGGTTAAGGGAGCCCACCTCGCTTTTTTTAGCTTTCTCTCCCTCTCTCTTTGGGTTGTATCCATTCGGCCCCGTTCAGCCTACTGTTTTAAGACGCTTACCCCCATCCAGGTGTCAATACTTTCCTGGCGAGCGGTAGCGAGCCAGCATGTATATATTTTTGTTTTGACAGCAAGCTAAATTTGTACCGTTTTCGACAGAAAAATTTCTCCGGCGAAGCCGGATTTCTCCATACAATGCTGGCTCGCTATCGCTCGCCAGGAATAAATCGACACCTGGATGGGGGTAAACGTCTTAAAATAGTTGGCTGAATGGGGCCGAATGGATACAAGTCAGGGAAAGAGAGAAAAGGAGAGAAAGATAAAAACAAATCGGTGACCCCCCCTTAATACAGCACGGTACTGTAATCAGGCTGGGACAGACATGGGAATGCTGTCTATAACTATTCATTACAAAGAATCGTTGTAAATAATTAGTGTTCAAATATAATTAATGATTAGTAATTAATTGTGGTTCTTACTTCACGCTGCACCACCTCGGCACTCAAGCCGGGACGAAACTAATACTTCGCCTTCAAACTTTGAACAGTGAATAGCAGATGTTGGAGAGAGAGAGAGAGAGAGAGAGAGAGAGAGAGAGAGAGAGAGAGAGAGAGAGAGAGAGAGAGAGAGAGAAAGAGAGAGAGAGAGAGAGAGGGAGAGGGAGAGGGAGAGAGAGAGAGAGAGAGAGAGGGAGAGAGAGAGGGAGAGAGAGAGAGTACAAAGGAGTACAAAGGAGTACAAAGGAAATCAAGCAACAACAGATCTAGTGACCCTTCTAGGCTGCTTGTCCTCCAAAACACTGAGGATCAAGTGTCCAAACAGTGGTTTAGAGTGGGTAAGGGAACATTGGAAAGGGAACTACTGCCCTGCCACTAACGTGGCAGGACTAGGAAGTTAGTAGGGGACATATGGGTTAGTAACTGAGGGGAGGATAAAGTTATTCATTTACAAACGCAGTCAGTCGCGGGTTTGATGCGAGATATTTGTCTAGGCGGAATTTAAATGAATCAACGGTGCTGCAGTCTATAACGTTTCGGGGAAGCCCATTCCACAAGTTGACAACTCGATTGAAGAAGAAATTCTTAGATTCGTGCGAGTTAAAAGATTTACCAATAATTTTGCAACCGTTTCCCCGTGTGTAATTAGATTGGTCGATAGTGAAGTACTTACTACAGTTCATATTGTCGATGCCTTTGATGATTTTGAACACTTGAATTAAGTCGCCTCTTAATCTGCGCTGGGTTAAAGGAAATAGATTTAATTCTCTAAGACGCTCTTCGTATGGTTTGTTCTTTAGGCTAGGTATCATTTTGGTAACTCTACGTTGAACTCGTTCTAGCTTGTTTATATCTTTTTGGTAATAAGGGCACCAGGATTGAACGCAGTATTCCAGAAGAGGGCGGACTAAGGAATTGTAAAGGGTTAGGATAACTTCTTTGGATTTATGCTCAAATGACCTGCCTATAAAGCCAATTATTTTGTTTGCCTTCTTAACAACTTCTGAACATTGTTGACTCGGTTTTAGGTTACTCGATATTGTTACTCCCAGATCAGTTTCTCTGTTTACATTCTTAAGCTGAGTGCCATTCATCGAATAGTTTGCTTTCTCATTTAGGTATCCGACATGTAGTACTTTACATTTATCCGCATTGAAACTCATTTGCCAAATTTGGGCCCAACATGACAATTTATCTAGATTGTGTTGCATATCGTCAACTTGTTCTTTTGAGAGTACGCTATTTGCAATTTTTGTATCGTCAGCAAATTTTGAGATTGTGCAGGTGAGACCCTCATCTATGTCGTTGATGTAAATTAGAAAGAGAATTGGTCCTAGTACCGATCCCTGGGGTACCCCGCTACTTACATTGGTCCATTTAGATGCCTTACCGTTTATGACTACTCTTTGCTTTCTGTTGTTGAGCCAATTTTCTATCCATTTCAACACACCGTCTTGTATTCCATGCGCTTTTAGTTTTAGCAGTAAACGTTTGTGGGGAACTTTGTCAAAGGCCTTTTGAAAATCAAGGTATATAATATCTACAGCTTTACTCTCATCGTAGAGGTTGAGGATATCGTGGAAGAAGTCTAAGAGGTTTGTTAAACAGGAACGTTTTTTACGAAAGCCGTGTTGAGTATCTTTAAGTATGTTATTTTCCTCTAAGTGATTTACGAGTCTGTCTCGTATGACCGTTTCTAGCATTTTACATACAACTGAGGTTAAGCTAATTGGACGATAGTTACTGGGTAGGGATTTGCTGCCTTTTTTGAATATCGGTGTTACGTTGGCTAGCTTCCACTGATCAGGCATAGTTCCAGACTGCAAGGATTTATTGAATAGTAATGTCAGTGGTTTGGAGAGCTCATTCTTAGCTTCCTTTAGAACTCTAGGCGAGATTGTATCAGGTCCTGGCGTTTTATTTACTTTGAGTTTATCTAAACAATTCAATACTTCTCTCTCTGTAACGGTGATATTGCTTAGAACATCTGAATTATCAATCTGAATCGGCGATGGTGTAGGGATATCACTGAGGTCTTCGGTTGTAAAAACTGATGCAAAGAAGGTATTGAGGGCATTACTCATTTGTACTTCGTCTTTGGTGTATTCTCCTTTTTCATCGACTAACGGTCCAACAGTTGAAGTAACTACTTTTTTCTTTCTGATATAACTATAGAATTCTTTCGGGTTTGTTTTACTTTGATTCGCAATATGTAACTCTAAGGTCTTTTTACTTTGCTTAATTAACTTTTTGGCTTTGTGTCGTAGCTCTACAAATTTCACCCGTTCTTCGTCATTTTGTGAGGATTTTAATCTATCATTAGCAAATTTTTTAGCAAGCAGGCAGTTTGAAATATCTTTATTCCACCATTTGGGCTTATTATTATGGCCTGGACGCCGTATTTTCGATGGTATGCAGTCTTGCACTGCTTTTAGGTAAGTGGTTTCGAATAACTTCCAAGATGTATTTATGTCGTTATTGTTAATTAAAAAGCTCCAGTCAGTTTCTTTAAACATAGCTCTAAGTTTATGGAAGTTTGCTTTCTTGAAATTAGGGACTTTTTCGATGCTACTATTTGGTTCGTTACTAGTAAACTTTAAAGTGAAAGTTATCGTACGATGGTCGCTGTTACTGAATTCATCACCAACATTCAAATTCTCTATCAATTCTTCTTTTGTTGCAAGTACAATGTCAAGAACGTTATTACCACGGGTCGGCGTTCGAACAAATTGATAAAGCGAACTCTCTTGCAAGTTCGTATACAAGTCATGTCCGGAGTGTGAAGTAAGAGTATCGCCCCACTTGGTCACAGGTAAATTAAAGTCGCCAAAAATTACGGTATCTTGTGAGTTACTTACATCTGCAATTTGTTCGTAAATTTCTCGGTCAGTTTGCACTGATTGAGCTGGAGGTCTGTATATTAACGCAAGTATTATTTTTGTACCTTTATTATTCTTTATTAGCACAAAAGATGTGTCGACGTTCACAATTTGAGGTTTTGACACGAGGGTCGGGTTAAGACTTTCTTTGATATAAAATAAAACGCCACCTCCATTTTTATTTATTCGGCTGTTCTCAAACATTACATAACCGGGAAGTGAATACTCTGCTAAAAAGTCTCTATCTTCTGTATTGAGCCAAGATTCTGTTATGCCAATCACATCATAATTTTCTGTAAACACTAGTTCCTCTAAATCTGAAAATTTATTGCGTATGCTACGAGCGTTTGCATAGAAAACCTTTAAAGTTGCGGTTTTAGAACTCGCATTACGTTCTTTCATCGAATTTTTGGTTCTGGTCGGATCTACATTTACATTCATGGCTGTCCTCGGTCCTCGGTCGTTATCCCTGACGGTTTTGAATTTGGGTCGTGTTGGTGGAGATTTATCCAAATTCGCGGTTCTTGACGGATTAGTATTTAATTCCTTTGTAGGTTGCCGTCCTCGCTGTCTTCGGTCCTCCTTCCTGGTTGTCCTGTGCTGAGTCGATTTCTTCTCCGAAAATCCTTCACCGCATCGTTGAGAAGACGCCCAAAACGTGCTGCTCCCACCTGGTTCAGATGAACTCCATCGTCCGAAAACAAATAGTCATCGAAGTAGAAATTGTCCCAGGTGTCGACGAATCCCACGTTCTCCTTCCTGCAGAGGTTTGCTAGACAACGATTTGTGCTGGTGGCTATGTTGTAAAATCGGCTCTCTACACCGAGCCGGGGGACGATTCCTGAGACGATGATCCTTGATGACTTCTCCTTAAACGACTTGATCAGCTGCTGGTACTTTAAAAGCAAAGAGAGAGAGAGAGAGAGAGAGAGAGAGAGAGAGAGACAGACAGAGAGAGACAGACAGAGAGAGACAGACAGACACAGACAGACAGACAGAGAGAGAGTGTCAAGAACAAAAGTCTCCAAATGGCAAGTGGAAAGTACAGGTAAAAAAAGGTGTTAATGAAAATAAATACGAGATAAAAGTAAAATCGAGTATATAAAGTGAGTATGAAATTAATGAGAAAAAAAAATGGAAGACATGGGAAATTAGTGTACAGTTATGGTCAAAAGTCGTACTCTGCCTCCATAAGTTTAATGTTGCTTATCTGTTCAGAAAATATAACTAAAATTGTAGTTAACACATATTATGAACATTGCCTTTATATTCTTTTTGATTGAGGAGCATTTTGTTGGATTATAAGGATGCTCAAACTGTAAACATCGATACTTGTCCGATACACATACACGAACTTTAAATATGCTGGCAATACACATACTACCATTACAACTGCATTAAAATAACAGTCAAAATAATGTTTATCAATCATAAATCAACGCATATTTGTAATTCTGCTAACTATCGATGGCTAATTAACGAATTTTCTGATAGCCCAAATCTGGTAAGTGGTCAATGTAGGAAGAAGAAATTACATCACTTACGGGAAGACTGGCCGTTTGTTTGGTCTATTAATTCATTATTCATATATTTTTTTTTAGTTTCCTCCCTATACCTCCATCAAGCTTAGAAAAACACCCCCTAAACCCTCCTTCAAGATAAATTTGTACATTTTTTCGGTAAAAAAATGGCCCAGCCCAAGGCCGGTTCCTCTTAAAATTGCAGGCTCGCTATTGCTCGCCAGGAAATAATCGACACCTAAATGGCACGAAAGGTCTTGAAATTGACAACGAAATGGGGCGAAAGGTGTTAAAATCGCCAAACTAATGGGCCGAAGGTCTTATAATCTCAAAACTAGTGGGGCTAAACATTAGGGAGAAGGGGGTCCAGAAAAAACGGTCTGCCTCCCCTTAACACTCTGAGTACCTGAAATAATACTTTTCGACTGGTAAAGAGCTCACAGTAAAACAGCTTAAATAGATATTTTCCCAAGAGGTACAGTACAGTAAACCCTCTCCACGTCGAACCGATTTTCCGAGATGTCCGAACTTCGGCTTGTGTCCAACCTGAAAGAGGACATAACCTATGGCATAACCGACCTCAAGAGAGGATGTCCGAGTCAACCATGAAAACGGAGATCACTTTTTTTTTGTTTCTAATGTGAATGAGGGAGACGAAAGGCATAACTGCCTGCAGCGAGTGCCTTCCCCAGATTTGAAAGAGTGACAGGGCCAAAATCAAGGGACGTTCGAGTTAAAATGCCTGGACACACGGAGTTTGAAGCAATTTAAGTCATAGGAAGAGGGAAAAACTGATTCTGGGAGAGAGTTCCAGAGCTCTTGAAGGGGGGTCTTGGGGTGTTTTTATAAGCTAGATGGAGGTCTAGGGAGTAAGAAAAAAAAAATAAAAATAAATAAAATCATTGATCAAAAAATAAACCCTGCCCCCTTAAAGCGAATATACACGACACTTTTCCCTCAACTTCATTCGACTCCTCTGATCTGGCCGCTGCTGAACTAAAGGTGTATAGTAATTCATCCCCTATAATATACCAGACCCCATTCTATAGTCTATTCGCTGTAAGTAGGCAAGAAATCATGAACTCTAACCTCTGTAACTCAAAAACGACTAGAGTAATCGACCTAATATGTCTACCAGTTGGGAAGAGTCAGTCAAGGAATAGATGTGGAAATTGACAGCCAATTTGCTCTAGCCCTTTTTGCGTTACAGAGGCTAGAGGTCATGATTTTTCGCCTACATACAGCGAATAGACTATAGCACACAGTAATAATACCAACGTGTCTGGGGAAGGTGCTGGACTCGATACTCATAATTGGTGCAATTCAGTGTGCAGTCAGACGAAGTATTTGGTTGTTTTGAAAGAAAAAAATAGGAAAAGTGGGGATTGGGCCTGAGTAAATAGATAGATAGATAGATAGTTTCTCAATTGTAAGGCTTTCGCCCATTTCTTTGTCAATATTTAGACCTTTTGGGCCATTTAGGTATCGGTTTTGTCCTGGCGAGCGATAGCGAGTCTGTAATTTAGTAGGAACCGGCCTCTGGCCGGTACAGTTTTCTACCGAAATATGTACACATTCATTTAGAAGGGGAGTCTTTGGGATATTTTTATTTAAAGCTTGATAGAGGTCTAGGGAGCTAACGTAGGGGCAGCTATATCAAATATATGTACCGCTTATAATAACAAATATACAGATAAATAGAATAACGTCCCCATATTAGGTGTTAATATTTGTCAATATACATTTTGATGCTCGGAGTCCCCAATTATGAAAATGCATGTTGGAAATGTTAATGTAATTATTGAGGGCTCTAGGCTAGCTATAAATTACAACACCGCAGCTTTGTCATCGGTGGGTTTGGGGGTAGTTATACTATCGGGTGAAGTAATAATATCAGGTGAGGGTTGGTCCTATCCAGAGTCAGGTTTGGCATCCTCTACCCAACCTTAGCCGTTTCTGTCTGTCTCTTTTCCTGCACTACTTGTCCTACTTCGGGGGCGGGTGGAGGAATCATCCTACCCTTGTAAAATTTCACCTACTAGACGAGCCAGAGAAAGGGGCGAGGGAACGCAAAAGCAGCGCCAGACAATTGGAACTTTAAATTATATTTCTGTTCGGGCTCTGTCTTGAGTCGGCCACCCCCAGCTATATGTTATGTGCCTGAGTATATACATACATACATTCATAATATCAGGTAAAGTTTTGGATGATGTTAACAGGCGGCAATGGGATTTTGATATTTGCAATTAGTGTTCGCCACTGGCAATTGCAGAAAATTGAATTAATTCCTGTCCATTGGAAATTCTGTTTTTCTGTGTTTGCAAGACATATCAATAACTACATTATAAGTGGTGACGAAACTTGGTTAATATTGCTCTTGCATAACTGATTAATTTGGTTAAGGACTGAATGACAACATACACTGCTCCGGACCTAATTATTGAGCCCAGACCGTAAACAGTTTTGTTCAATAATCATGGTAATCTTTTTTGTTTTGTATATGTTTGTTCTTTTTTATGTGAATAAAGGAGACAAAAGGCCAAGCTGCCCGTAACAGGTGTCTCCCCCAAGTTGAAGGAGTGACAGCCAAATTCAAGGTCCGTCAGAGTCAAAATATCTAGACACACGCAACTTGAAGCAGTTTAAGTCATCGGATGAGGAAAAGAAAGATTGAGGGAAAGAGTTCCAATGCTTGCTTGTTGAGTAGAAGAAAGACAGAAAATCGGATCAATCTTGGGTTAGAGAGGTGGACAGAATAAGGGTGGGAGTTTGTTGAAAGGCGGGTATCCCCCACTCTCCGTAAGGAAGGAGGTATACACTCAGAAAGCTCTGAAGATCACTGATTATTAGAAGAGTGAGAGAGATGCAACATTGCGGCGTGTAGATTATCGGGATTTAGTAAGAGGAGGTAAGTTAATTGATGAGACGAAATGCTTTAGACTCTCCCCTTTCGAGAAAAGCGGTGAGCGGTAAAGGTAATCAATGATCTTCAGAGCTCTCTCAGTGTATACCCCTTCCCTTACAGAGAGTAGGCAGCACACCACTTTCAACACATGTCCACCCCTATTTTGTCGAAATCTCAAACCCAAGATTGAACACATTTTCCTTGTCTTTCTTCTGCTCAACAAGTAAGCTTTGGAGATCTCCTTCATCCTATGACTTAAAATGCTTCAAGTTCCGTGTGTCCAGATATTTTTACTTTAAAGTACCTTGATTTTGGCTCTGTCACTCTTTCAACTTTGGGGGAGACAATAGTCACAGGCACCTTTGTCTGCTGTCTCCCTCATTCACATAGAAAACAAAACACTTATTACCATACCATGGCTACTCTAATTTAATATAGATGACCCAGAAACCTTAATAACAGAAACAAAATTAGAAATCTCATTTTGTTTACAGTCCAAAGGTATATGTTGGTATATTATAAGATTCAATCCACACGAACCCCCCTGTTTTACGACACGTCCTTTCAATAAGAGCTGGTTATAAAAAAAATAAAAAAAAATGCGCGAAAATGCTCATGAATTACTCTAACATAAAGGCTCACTAACTTTAAATTTGGTGATACAAATGAGTTTTAAGTGATGCGATTTCAAGTTACTCATTCCTTGTGTATCTGGGAATTATTATGTTTTCTCCACCAACCAACTTTACTCCTAACCCTAAACTATTAAGATTATATCACCATTACACACTAATCCTTGAAATCCCGCCCTCTAAAAATATCTTCTACTTTTACTCAGCAGATTTTCTTTATCTGGCTCGCCTTCCTTCTGTCCTTCTATCTCACTCTAGTCTGCCGATCCTTAAATTGATATTGGTGGTTTCCTGGCCACTGTAAACATATAACATCAAGGGATGCTCTCTTTACAGATTTTTCCAACGGGGATGGAGCAGATTGTACAGTTGCCTTCGGTGATAGGTGGTACACATTTTAGCAAGCAATTTTGACATGCTGACAATACACTTTGAAATATTCCCATTAAGCATATGACCCAGTCAGTGTTTTACCTCATTCAGTGTGCACTGGCTAAGTTTATCACATTGTAGTGTACCAGCTACTTGTGTAGGCGATTGTATTGTCCAAAGCCATTTGAATCTTTATTGAAATTAAACAGGACAATACAATATTATGACGTATCACATATGCTTTATAATGATTATTTAGAGGTTCCAATATTGATATAGGTTAACAATTATTATGGTTCACAACTATACAAGTGACAATACTACATACATGGGCATAACAGCGCCGGGCTGTGTATGTACAAAGGGTACAAAAGAGTACAAAGAAGTCAAGCAACAACAGGTCTAGTGACCCTTCGAGGTTGCTGGCTCTCTAATATTATAATGAACATATTTATGTAGGGTAAGATAGGATATTCCACTAGCCAATGAGTATTTTTTCCAATAGGAGCGTTTACAGAGGCGGATATTGTGTTTGAATTATGTGATATATATTCTGTGATGTATGTACTGTGATATACAAGCTGAACTCTTCGCTCAAACTTTAACTCCACCTTGTATAATTCCGGTGCTACTCCTTCCTCTCCACCCCCTCTCTTACTTATCTATTACTAATATCATAATCTTTTCAAAGGATGCATGTCCTTTCTGACCTCTCTGGGCTTAATACTAAGATCGGACCGGATGGTGTTCCTCCTGTTGTACTCAAAACTGTTCTTCTGTGCCGACTCCCTGCCTAGGCAAACTCCTTAGTCTCTGGCTTTCATATAATGTCTTTCCTTCTTGCTAGAAATTTACCTCATTCAACCTGTCCCAAAGAATGAAGACCGCTCTCAACCCTCCAACTATAGTCAATTTTTTTTTTTTTTTTTTTTTTTCTATATTCCAACTTACTTCCTCTCGGGCATAGGCTGAGAGCCTTAACATTCACCGCTTTACAATGAACAGTGAAGCCCGTGAGGTCTTGTTCCAGTCTAGGGAGTGAGACATGTGAAGCACGTAGAGTACAACGAGCACCTGCCATCTTGCCTTCACATGAGGCACGGTGCTCACTCATGGCCCGAAACGACCCCATCTCTGAAGCCATCTCGTTCCCGTGCTTCACTGTCTCACCCTCTACACTCGGACTCTCACACTTACACACACACAACGCCACCTGTTGAGCAGATAACTCACCAGGCATTGCACCCCTATAGCATATTTTGAATATGGGAATATTCATACAGTGCTATTTAATCAGGGAACAATGAGGGTATTTTATTGACGTTTCGGTGGGCTTTGTGGTAATGCACTGATACTAGGTACAGCACAAATTCCATCCCAATAATATCTTCCCATTGATACATCGGGATTTGAACCCGGGACCTTTGGATTACCAGGCCAGTGGCAAGACCACTCCACCACACCTCCCCTAGCATTGCATCTCTAAAGTCGTTTAAACTATTCATAATTCAAAAAGTCTTAAGCATTTATCTTCCCTAAATCTACTTTCAGATTGCTTGTATGCTTTCCCTAAGGGCCACTCTACTGTCGACCATCTTTCTTATCTTACTAACTCTTGGTCACCCTTCTTTCGGAACTTTGATGAGAACTTGTCTATTGCGCACAAATCTCTATATTCTAAACTACCCTCCTTCAGTTTCTATCCCTCTATCTTTGGCTTTATCTCTTATTTCCTCTCTGGTCGTTCCATAGCTGCCGTTGTGGACGGCCATGGCTCACTTCCTTAATCTATCAATTCCGGTCTTCCTCAGGGTTCTGTCCTGTCTTCAGTTTTCTTTCTAATATTCAGTATTGATCATCTTAACTGTACCTCCAGTTCTGTCCACTCCTAATGCCAGTGACTCTACCTTACACAATTCAACTAGTTTTCCACAACGACAATTACTCCAAAACTCACGTGATGAGGCCATAACACGCCTATCTTCTGATCTATCAAATATTTTCGATTGGGACAGAGAAAAAGCTTCCAAAACCCAATTTCTCCATCTATCTACCTGACTCATGCTTCCACACGACTATCCCTTACTCTTCAACAGTAGACAAACCAATTAACCCTTCACTTTCTCTTAGAATTCTTGCGGTTTCTTTTTCTCCTGACCTTCCTTGGAGAGATCATACTACCACTCTTGCTAAAACAGCTACCCAGAAGTTGGGTGTGCTTAACCGTCTCCATGGGTTCACCACCCTCGCACAGCTTTTTGCTCTGTACAGGGGCACAGTGTACCCACATATCGATTATTGTTCGCATGCGTACGGAGGTTCCACCGTTACTGCACTTCTTGAAAGGGTAGAGTCAAAAGCATTTCGTCTGATCAACTCACTTCCTCTTATTAATTCCCTACAATCTTTTTCTACATGCCACAATGCTGTATCTCAAATTCAAATGCAAATTCAAGATTTATTGCCATAATATAATACAATTATCTTAAAGTTAAACACATATAAAGATAACCCGACATAGTCTGCTGAGCTGGAGCTTTTTTGCAGACATGGAAATATAATTATTATATATCCTGTTTCGAGCTCAGGCAGTCAAGTTCACACTACAGACATTATAAACGTTTCCATACTGAGAAGTGATAACAAAAATTGTGTTTACACTAATTACGGTTCTTGCAATCTAATCAAGTACTCTTCAATGTTATGCTTCAATATGTTGTAGGTACATGAGGTGCTAATATGTTTTATGTTGTTCAGTAATGGATTCCATGTTTTTGGTCCAGCACACAAAATTGAATTACGAAATAAGGTGGTTCTAACTGGAGGACAAACCGAGTTAATGCTATTTCCTCTTGTATCAAGAATATGTTTCAGAAGGACAAATAATGTGTGTTTAATGGTATCACATGTTATAGTTTTAAGTATGGACATGATGAGAAAGTATATATATATATGAAGTTAAAATTTAACAGTTTAAGCGATGATAATATTATGTCGGTTGAGTCACATTACCTTTTAAATGATATAGTTCTTAAAATTTTCTTCCGAGCTCTAAATACATTGCCCAGATAAGACGGCCAGGTAGAACCCCATATTGACAAACAATATATCATCCGAGAATAATGCATAGAGTTTTTTTCTATGTGGATGAGGGAGACAAAAGACAGAACTGCCTGTAACGAGTGCCTCCCCCAGTCGAAAGAGTGACAGGGCATAAATCTAGGAACGTTCGAGCCAAAATGCCTGGACACACGGAGTTTGAAGCAAATTAAGTCATAGAATGAGGGGAAGAGGAATTCAGGGAGAGAGTTCCAGAGCTTAGCAGTTGAATAGAAGAAGTTTTGGGAATATCGTTTCACTCTTGGATTGGAGAGTTGCACAGAGTAGGATGGGATTGTGTTGCAAGACGGGTGCTACGTACTCTACGTAGAGGAGGTGGTATACACTGAGAGAGCTCTGAGGAACATTGATTATTGTAATAGCGGTATAATAGCGAGAGAGATGCAACACTGCGGCGAAGAGAGAGAGATTGCAAAGAGTCAGTGAGTGGACGTAAGTTAATGAGACGAAAGGCTTTCTTTTCTACTTTGTCGAGAAGTGGCTGTGTGAGAGGATCCTCCCCACACATGCGAACAATACTCAATACATGGAAGCACTGTGCCCCTGTACAAAGCAAGAAGCTGTGCAGGGGTGAAGAACCCCCGGAGGCAGCTGAGCACACCCAGCTTCTGGGAAGCTGTTTTAGCAAGTGTGGTAATATGGTCTTTCCAAGTGAGATCAGGATAGAAAGAGATTCCTAGAATACTGAGAGAAGATGAAAGATTGATTTGTGTATTGTTGAAGTATAAGGGATAGTCCTGTGGGAGTTCTTTACGGGTAGATAAATGAAGAAATTGGGTTTAGGAAGCATTGAAATAACAATATTTTCTCTGCCCCAAATGGAAATGGTTGATAGGTCAGAATTTAAGTGTTTTATGGCAACTTTGCGTGATTTTTTGAGTGCTTGCTTGTATATAATATATATATATATATATATATATATATATATATATATATATATATATATACAATGCATAGTACATATTTGCCATTGTCTCATCTGTAAGTTGATATTGAATTCTGTAAAATATGCCACATATTTTTGATAAACTAATGCATAGGTTGCTTATATGATGCTTCCAGTTTAAGTTTTCGTCTATAGTGACCCTAAGAACTTAAACACAATATTTTGTCTTCACCTGATATTAATTGAGGCATAATAATATACAACCGACCGATTTTTGAAGACCATAACATGAGTATTGCTTATATTGAGTCGTAATTTGTTAGATATAATCCAGTCATTGACATTAGCAAATTCCCTAACGCTATTACAATAATCAGTGTTCTTCAGAGCTTTCTTAGTGTATACACCTCCTCCCTTATGGAGAGTGGGGGTCACCTGTCTTTCAACACACTCCCACCCAATAAACAATTTTACGTTGTCACAACGTCATATATAAGTGTAGCTGCAACTTGACAACATACGAAAATAACGTCGTATTAACGTATATGCATGAACAACCACAAAAGTCGCAGGACCATAACACACAATGTTGTAAAATAACGTAAATAGACCATAATTTAACCAACTACTACAATGTATTTTTCTATGTTGTCATAACCTTCCCACTACCAAGATCTACAACCTAACAATATTAAGAAGAATACGTTGTATTGACGTAAATGCGTAAACAACCATAAAGGTCGCCGGACTATAATACAGAATGTTGTAGGATGACGAATATAGACCAAAATATAATTAACTACTACAACGTGTTCTATTATGTTGTCAAAACCATCCAAATACCTCTAGTTATACAACCTGACAACATTACGAAAACTACGTTGTATTCACGTAAATGCGTGAACAACCACAACAGTTGACATAGGGGTACAGTGTACCCCTATGTCAATATTGTGACCCCCATACCGGTCAGACCTTACTTAGCAAGCTAATGATATTATGTCTCCAGACCCTATCCCCAACCCTCAACACAATCCACTATTATTATAACGTGTACCTGGTGTACCATAGCCGGTACAGTGTACCCCTATGTCAATATTGTGACCTCCATACCGGTCAGACCTCATATAGCAAGCTAATGATATTATGTCTCCAGACCCTATCCCCAACCCTCAACACAATCCACTATTATTATAACGTGTACCTGGTGTACCATAGCCGGTACAGTGTACCCCTATGTCAATATTGTGACCTCCATACCGGTCAGACCTCATATAGCAAGCTAATGATATTGTGGCTCCAGACCCTATCCACAACCCTCAACACAATCCACTATTAATATAACCAGTACCTGGTGTACCATAGCCGGTACAGTGTACCCCTATGTCAATATTGTGACCCCCATACCGGTCAGACCTCAGAAAGCAAGCTAATGATATTGTGGCTCCAGACCCTATCTACAACCCTCAACACAATCCACTATTAATATAACGAGTACCTGGTGTACCATAGCCGGTACAGTGTACCCCTATGTCAATATTGTGACCTCCATACCGGTCAGACCTTACATAGCAAGCTAATGATATTATGGCTCCAGACCCTATCCACAACCCTCAACACAATCCACTATTAATATAACGAGTACCTGGTGTACCATAGCCGGTACAGTGTACCCCTATGTCAATATTGTGACCTCCATACTGGTCAGACCTCATATAGCAAGCTAATGATATTGTGGCCCCAGACCCTATCCCCAACCCTCAACACAGTCCACTATTAATATAACGAGTACCTGGTGTACCATAGCCGGGACAGTGTACCCCTATGTCAATATTGTGACCTCCATACCGGTCAGACCTTACATAGCAAGCTAATGATATTATGGCTCCACACCCTATCCACAAACCTCAACACAATCCACTATTAATATAACGAGTACCTGGTGTACCATAGCCGGTACAGTGTACCCCTATGTCAATATTGTGACCTCCATACCGGTCAGACCTTACATAGCAAGCTAATGATATTATGGCTCCAGACCCTATCCCCAACCCTCAACACAATCCACTATTAATATAACGTGTACCTGGTGTACCATAGCCGGTACAGTGTACCCCTATGTCAATATTGTGACCCCCATACCGGTCAGACCTCATATAGCAAGCTAATGATATTGTGGCTCCAGACCCTATCCCCAACCGTCAACACAGTCTACTATTAATATAACGAGTACCTGGTGTACCATAGCCGGTACAGTGTACCCCTATGTCAATATTGTGACCTCCATACCGGTAAGACCTCATATAGCAAGCTAATGATAATTGTGGCTCCAGACCCTATCCCCAACCCTCAACACAATCCACTATTAATATAACGAGTACCTGGTGTACCATAGCCGGTACAGTGTACCCCTATGTCAATATTGTGACCTCCATCCCGGTCAGACCTCATATAGCAAGCTAATGATATTATGTCTCCAGACCCTATCCCCAACCCTCAACACAATCCACTATTATTATAACGTGTACCTGGTGTACCATAGCCGGTACAGTGTACCCCTATGTCAATATTGTGACCTCCATACCGGTCAGACCTCATATAGCAAGCTAATGATATTGTGCTCCAGACCTTATCCACAACCCTCAACACAATCCACTATTAGTATAACGAGTACCTGGTGTACCATAGCCGGTACAGTGTACCCCTATGTCAATATTGTGACCCCCATACCGGTCAGACCTCATATAGCAAGCTAATGATATTGTGGCTCCAGACCCTATCTACAACCCTCAACATAATCCACTATTAATATAACGTGTTCCTGGTGTACCATAGCCGGTACAGTGTACCCCTATGTCAATATTGTGACCTCCATACCGGTCAGACCTTACATAGCAAGCTAATGATATTGTGGCTCCAGACCCTATCCAGAACCCTAAACACAATCCACTATTAATATAACGAGTACCTGGTGTACCATAGCCGGTACAGTGTACCCCTATGTCAATATTGTGACCTCCATACTGGTCAGACCTCATATAGCAAGCTAATGATATTAGTGGCCCCGACACTATCTACAACCTTAAACACAGATCCACTATTAATATAACGAGTACCTGGTGTACCATAGCCCGGTACAGTGTACCCCTATGTCATTATTGTGACCTCCATACCGGTCAGACTTCATATAGCAAGCTAATGATATTGTGCTCCAGACAATATCTACAACCTCAACACAG
>JBAKBP010020744.1:0-41974 GCA_037953745.1 Lithodes maja | reverse complement strand
ATGGATCATTTTTGTCATTCTACGCTGTACTCTCTCCAATGAATCTATGTCCATTCTGTAATAAGGACACCAAAATTGGACAGCATAATCCATATGGGGTCTCACTAATGACAAGTAAAGTTTTAAGATAACATCAGCAGTTCTGTTACTCACACTCCTAGAGATGAACCTGAGAATCCTGTTTGCCTTATTACGAACGCTCATACACTGTTTTCTAGGCTTCAAATCATTGCTAACAAACACACCTAGATCTTTCTCGCAGTCTGAATTTTCTAATTCTAAATTAGCTAGTTTATATTTAACATTTGTTTGCATCTTCCCTATCTTTAATACCTTGCATTTGTCAATGTTAAACTTCATCTGCCAATTTACTGACCATTCATGTAAGGTATCTAGATCCCTTTGGAGGCACTCTATATCGCTATCTGACTCAATTGATCTCCCTATTTTAGTATCGTCTGCGAATTTACTTATCCTACTAGTTATACCTAAATCTAGGTCATTTATGTATATAAGAAACAACAGGGGACCTAATACCGATCCCTGGGGGACACCACTTTTGACTGCTCCCCATTCTGACTTGGTACCATTTATACTGACTCTCTGCTTCCTACCAATTAGCCATGACCTAATCCATCCTAACAACGCCCCACCTATTCCATGTGCCTCAACCTTTCTCATCAATCTCTCATGAGGGACTCTGTCGAAAGCTTTACTGAAATCTAAATATATAATATCATATGACTTGTCATTATCTACTGCTTCATTATAGGTTTGACTCCTGTAAGGAGATAAAGAAAACCTAATATTTAGTAGTGGCCCCGTAATCATTGACGAACATGCCTATTACATAAGGCATCCTCTTCAAACACTAATCCGCCGTAGTTTGAATCTACCGCGCAGAGCATTTAAAAACTGAGGAGCCTTCATCATGAGCGCATGCGACCTCACTCATGGCTTCAGTCATTATGAATTGGGTTCTCACTACGAAAAAACTTCGTAAAAAATAAAAACAAAAAGAAAATAAGAATAACTATCTAATAAGCTTTCCATCATATCGTGGATGTACTTGTGTGGATCTCTGACCAGACGCTGATTCAGGCGTCATTCCTCCTTCACTGACATATCAAGTAAACCAAGATCCTTAATACATCAACGAATGGGAAGGGGACGGTCGGGAGGGCCCCAGTCGTCAATGATTACGGGGCCACTACTAAATATTAGGTTTTCTTTATCTCCTTACAGGAGTCAAACCTATAATTTATTAGTGGCCCCTCCATCATTGACGAACATGCCTGATTTCTAAGACTGGAGGGGGACATTCGTAATCATATCATAACTCTAGAAAAGTAGATAATAAAAACAACCACATAGTATTCTTATTCTTGAAAAATATATTTAATCATTGGCGTCGCCGAAAAAATACAAGAAAAAGGGGTTCAGGCAGGTGCGTGCTTCAAAGAAGCCTGCCTGACAAAATGGGTAACCCTAAAGATTCTGAACACAGATCTGTAGTTACAAAGGCACCCCACTCAACGAGTGGTGACAAAAATAACAAGTTATAAGCTTATATGTGCACATCATAAACCCCAACATAATCGTGGAGATAAATTGCAAAGGATCTCCACTGATTCTAAAATTAAATTGCTTTCGCAGTTAACACTACTATAACAACCCTGTTGTTTTGTACTAACATTGTACTAGCACAATTTCTCTCTGAGAAATTTTATATAAGAACATAAGAACATAAGAAAATGGGAGTCTGCAGAAAGCCGATTGGCCTAAGCAAGGCAGATCCCTGTCCCACACAATCCCAATTACAAAGCCCAATTATAGACTCAACACTCTAATACCCTGAGGATCATCTTACCAAAACGGTTAGAGATTAACGCAGGATTACGGGGTCTGCAGAGCGCTGATTGGCCCAACCCTGCTGATCCCCCTTCACACCCAACCCTTCTCGTCCATATGCTTATCCAATTTTATCTTAAAGCTCCCTATCGTTTTTAATCCCACTATAGCACTTGGTAGTCCATTCCACCCATCTACAACTCTGTTACCAAACCAATATTTGCCTATATCTTTTCTGAAACGAAATTTATCTAATTTGAAACCATTGGTACGAGTTCTTTCGCTATCACTGAGCTTTAGTACATTTGTCATGTCCCCTTTGTTAATCCCACTAACCCACTTGAACACCTCTATCATATCCCCTCTAACTCTGCGTCTCTCTAACGAATGTAAGCCTAATTTCTTCAACCTTTCTTCATACGGAAGATTTCTAATATTATGGATCATTTTTGTCATTCTACGTTGTACTCTCTCCAATGAATCTATGTCCATTCTGTAATAAGGACACCAAAATTGAACAGCATAATCCATATGGGGTCTCACTAATGACAAGTAAAGTTTTAAGATAACATCAGCAGTTCTGTTACTTACACTTACTTACTTCACATTAACCTTACATTGTATCACAGCTCTCATACTCCGGCGGGTCTAGGGTGTCCTATGTCAACTGACTGCACCCCCCCCCCCCCCTTTGTGAAAATAAACAAAAGTGACTGTAGGGCCACCTAGACCCTCTGCCTTAAAGCTATACATGGTAAGGAAGGTTTGTCTAGAGCAACTGACAAGTATCTAGACAAAAACGTATGATTAGACGCCCACAATTGAGTGGACGCGATATCTTCCACTGAAAAGTTTTCAGGAAACGTAAAGAGGCTGCCCATTTGCGTAAATCGTGGGCCCTACCCACTACGCCGGGATTACTCTCTTTAATGACTTCGACCAGAAGAGATGCTAATCGCCGTTTAAGTAAGCGTTTACCCGTACTTGCTACCCATAAAGCACCTTGGGGTGTGACGCATGTCGAGTATGAGCATGCTGTACAGAACGCCCAGTCAGGCCCCACTCTCGCTAGGATCGTCAGGGCAGGAACTTTGGCTGTAGTCTGTGTAGAGTTTCCTAACTTAGTTTATGTGAGCCGTTGTACTATAAGTATTATAAATATGTATTTTGTTTTCATCTGAGTCAACGAGTTCTATTTTATATCATTAGTTATAAGTATTGTGTGTGGGACTTATATGTAATGATGAGAGGAGAGAGAGAGAGATATTACATAACGGGGACCAGTGAGTGCGCCACGCGGGCAGATAGGCCTAATTCCCTCCTCCCTCCTCCCTTCCTCCCTTTCAGCGCGTGGGAAGTTCTTTGTCGATCCCAGATTGAGAGAGAATATGACGTCATGATTGCCAGTGGGCGGTCCTTAAGTAGTTTGAGATATGCCGCTAGAGGGCCGAGTATAAAAAGGGAGGTCTCGCCATGCTTTATTCAGAACTCATCAGGCAAAGCGACTTCTCATATCCCTTGCAACTATCCATATTCTTCCGACTGATGTGAACTTTCTCTACTCTCTGAACAACCTATCTTCTTCTCTTCTCGTCCCTGTTTAACCTCCATGACCCCTTTGGTGCAGATTTAGTCAGCCAAAGTATTATCGCTTGAGTTCTCACGAGATAAGTGCCTGTTAGATAGCCTATTTTTGGAAGGGTTAACTAGAATAGGATTGATTGATGTTTGTTGCACTCGTATATGCATTTCCCTGTGTGCGATTATTCATGTTCCTGTTTTCTGCTGGTTTAGGCAATGCTAGACTGGGATAGGGTTTCTGAGTTGTGATTTCCTATGAGTACTAGGTTGCGGTTGAACCAGTACAATTGCAACGGAGACGTGGAACGCCTAGGTGGTCTTTCTGACTGTGTACCGTGGGAGTTTAGCACTGTGTTGCGAGTGAGGGCTTTTGCCTGTGCCACCCAACACTGTGCTATCTCATTTGCTTGACTTTGAGAGGATCGCCAGGAGAGAACCAGATACTAGTGATCTGGATCTCTCAAGAGAGCATCCCGTCAATTACCGTAATTTGGCCGCACAGTCTTAAGGACCTCGCTAGGCTACGAGCCGCTTGCTCAGCCATTGTCTCTTAACCTTAGATATCCCAGCTAGACTTTGCTCGACCAGCAGATACAGCATAGTATTGAAGCTTCTCCTTATGTATATTATTGTTTAAGCACTATTGATTTCATGTGTGGCACGATTAGCTACTTCAGAGATTAGTGGCCCACGAGCACAATCTTAGTAGGCTATTGCCAGTGCATTGTCGGAGTACTTCTTCTTAATGTTTGCCATATCCTATTGCTTATTCTTATTCTTATAATTCTTCTTATGTCAATTTAAAGCCTTTAATTACCAGTGAGTTATTCATTAAATTGCTGTTCAAAATCCGATACTTACTTCTTATGAGTATTCGAGAAGCATCTAACTTATCAGAAGATTCCTTGCTTGATGCTCGAGGACTATTGTTTAACGTAACGTAATAGTGCCGATCCGAAGTAGAGGGTGGAGGACTTCTTAAGTTCTTAGTTCAAGGGTGGATTACTTCGGCTTCGGCCAACACTATTCTTTAGTGTTGTAGTACTTTCTTCTTTGTTTGATTGTTGACCAGACTAGATAACTCCCGTTTTGTTATTAGTCTGTTGTGTGAAACGCTAGTACCGAGTTCTTGTATACCCCGTTATAGCAGATAGAACTCTGGAGGGTAGTGGCGTTTTTTGTTCGGCTGGCAGTACTCTGGGGTTGGGATCGTGTGTTTCCGTTGTGGCAGCGAGCCATACTCGAGTCCTGTGTAAGAGCCCTAGTGTACCCGAGTGCCCGGTCGTAACAAATGGCGACCTTGCTTAGGATTTTGTGAACAGTATAATTTTTTGCAGAGTTGTACAACATTTGTTTGTTCGTACTTTAGCGTACATATTGAAGAATATTTTTTTTTTGTAAGGCAATTAGGAGAGCATTTAAGAGACTCCAGTTAATTTAGTAATTAGTGCTTGCATAAGGGAGTTTAACACTTTTGTCTCGAGAATTTTTTGGTGAACTTCAGTATGTCGGGCCCTAGTACTGACGAGGAGCGAGAGATGCTATTTGAGGAGGTGCCGTTAGTAACTAGTGAGGAGGATGCTAGACTTTTTGTGAGTAAGCAGTACCATGTGACGGAGGAGAGGCTGACTGGGGTGAATGTTTATGGCTTGCACCTGATAGCCAAGGTTTTGGGTCTATCCAATGTAGGAGGGATGTCCAAGGGGGAGCTGATTTCCTGGGTGTTGCGTGGGCGACATGGGGTTTCGGAGGAGAGGGCGTTTGGGGGGGTTCCTCCCCAGATCCCCTCTCACTCGACTCCCACAGTGCCGTCCACTCAGTTGCCGGAGGTTAGCACTCTCCCACAGAGGGATGAGAATTGGAAGATTGGAGTGCCCTCGGGCGGTGCGTATGGTGGTTCCCCAGTTCTTGCCCCCCCTCCTTCAGTAGTGGCAGCTCCCTCTTCCGGCCTGTCTCCTGAGATGATATTTAAACTCGAGCTTGCTAAGATGGAGAATGAGGCTAGGAAGCAGGAGATGGAGAATGAGTCTAGGAGGCATGAGAAGGAGATGGAGGCTGAGTCTAGGAGGTATGCAATCGAGGCTGAGTCTAGGAAGTATGCGATTGAGGCTGAGTCTAGGAAGCAGGAGAATGAGACTAGGAGGCACGAGGATGAGACTAGGAGGCACGAGGCTGAGCTTAGATACGACTCCGAGAAATATTGTGCTCAGATAGACTTAGATAAGACTCGTGCAGAGTCGACAGGGATTCGGATGGGCCGGGAGGGCCAAGTAAGAGAACAGTCCTTGTCTCACTTAGTCAAATTGGTGCCGGCATTTAGTGAAACTGAAGTCACAGAATTTTTTAATCGTTTTGAGAAGAAGTGTAGGGAGCATAATTGGCCTGAAGAGAAGTGGGCAGCTCTGGTCTCCTCCAGACTTACGGGTAAGGGTCTAAAGGCTTATGATGCACTACCTTTAGAGTCTTGCATTGACTACCCAGTATTGAAGAGAGCTGTCCTACGGGCATACGAGTTGCAACCAGAAACATATCGATTGAAGTTTCGGGGTGTTACGAAGACTAGGGAGGCGACCTTTCTTGAACATGCCCGGGACTTAAAAGATGCACTTACAAACTGGACACGTTCTGAGAAAGCTGAGACGGCCGAACAGTTGACTGAGCTGTTTCTGCTCGAGCAGTTTTATAAGTGTACTGGTGCAGATATGACTTTAACTATTAAAGAAAAGAATCCAAAAACTCTACAGGAGGCAGCCGAGATGGCTGACCTCCGGCTATCATTAATTCGTGGGTGCGGGTCTGCCCAGCGTAGTGAGGCAGGTAACAAGGGGCGTGACGCCCCACCCCCCCGAGTTAGTAATATATCTTATGCAAACAAGTACAAGAGTTATGATACCAAGACTGACCACAAGACTAGCACCGTCCCATTTAAGAAGGGGCCGGGCCCTTCCCAGTACCAAGGGAAGCCCAAAGGGGAGTTAGAGTGTTATCAATGTCATAAAAAGGGGCACTTTGCAAGAGTCTGTCCTAGCAAACCACCTACAGCAGCTGTGTCTTTGGCCTGCAACATTGGTGTGTCTCTGAAGCCTTCTGAGTTTGCCCGGGGCAGTTCGTCAGAGGCTGAGGCACAGCCAATGCAGAAGCACCTGGGAGGCTCGAACCCTGCTCAGGATGTTTTTTGCGACCATAGAGGACGGGGTTGCGTGATGTGGGCGGGGCGCAAGCATGGAGTAGAGGTCTTGCGTGATACAGGTGCTTCCCAGACTTTGATGAAAAACTTGACTGGCTACCCTATAAATGCGGCTCGGGTGGTGGTGGTGCAGGGTATTAATGCAACTCGGTCATACCCGCTGGTGCGGTTGGAGTTGGAGGTGGATGGTGTGGCACGTGAATTGGATGTTGGGATTGTGGAGAAACTGCCAGTGGAGGGCGTCGACCTTCTTCTCGGCAACGACTTTGCAATGCCCGCTTCTGAGGTTCTACCCTTAGTCGTTGCCGAGAGGCCGGCCGACGTGAGTAGGGAAGAGCGAGAGTGGGTCGAGCGGTGCCAGGCACAACCCATGGCGTGTGCTGTCACCCGAGCTCGGGCAGCTAAAGTGTCACAGCCTAGTCCTCCGTCTTCAGACCAGCAGAGGAACGATCAACAGGAGGAGGCTAAAGCTGGAGTTGGTTTTAAGAGTTTTGACTCGGCGGCTCTCCTGGGTGATTCAGTATTAGCACCATTACTTAGTTCTGGAGTAGCCCCTGGGCCTGTCATCGAGAGTGACGAGGCTGGGCATGACGAGTCTCCACGACAGCAACGTTATGAACATCGAGAGAGACAGAGGGAGCAGCTCAGTATCGGGGAGGGTCATGCATTGCTCCGGGAGCAGTTAGATCGCTTGGCACCCTCAGATATACGTCGGTTGCAGCTGGAGGACCCTGAGCTCCAAACGTGTGCTAATGGAGCTGTGGAGCTCGACGAGGACGGTGATGCACAGCCGGGAGATTTTTTTTATTTAGATGGCATCCTGTATCGGCGTTTTCAAGACCCTAACCGTAGCTGGAAGATGGGGTCCGGGGTAGTGGACCAGTTGATGGTGCCGCGGGAGTGCAGGGATAGCCTACTGAGTTTGGCGCATGACACACCGCTGGCAGGACATTTGGGGGTAAGAAAAACGGTGGCGGCTTTGGGGAAGTTGTTTTGGTGGCCGGGGATGAAGTCTCATGTGCAGTCCTGGATAAACTCATGTGATATTTGTCAACGGGTCGGGAAACCAAACCAAGTTATTCCTAAAGCTCCGTTGCACCCTATTCCTGTAATTGGGCCACCTTTTAGTAAGATTGTTGTTGACATGGTTGGTCCCCTCCCTCCCACAAAGGCTGGTAATAAATTTTTGTTAACCATCATGGATGTTGCCACTAGATACCCCGATGCATACCCCATGAAAAACGGCATGGCTAAGACGGTAGTCAGTAACTTGTTGTGGTACTTTTCAAGGTACGGGTACCCGGAGGAGATTCAGTCTGATCAGGGGTCCAATTTCACCTCCAATCTCTTTAAGCAAACAATGCAACAGCATGGAATACGGGCGGTGGTATCGTCAGCGTATCACCCTGAGAGCCAAGGGGTGCTTGAGCGGTGGCATGCCACCCTTAAAAGCATGCTCAGGTGTTATTGTGCTGATAACGGAAGAGATTGGGATCTTGGATTGCCGTATGTACTGTTTGCTGCTCGGGAAGTGCCTGGTGAGAGCCTGGGATTTAGTCCAAACGAGCTGATTTTTGGACACCGAGTCAGGGGCCCCCTTAATATGCTGCGGGAAATTTGGGAAGGAACTGTGCCGCCTTGTTCCTTGTTGAAGTATGTGTTTGAAAGCCGTGAGCGCATGCTTAAGAGTCTGGAGATGGCAGGTCGGAATTTAACAGGGTCACAAGCTTTAATGAAGGACAGGTATGATCGCAAAGTGAAGCTCCGGGAGTTCATTGTGGGACAGGAGGTGTTGATTTTGTTGCCTTTGGTTGGTAACCCCTTGTCGGCGAAGTATACTGGACCCTATAAAATTGTGGAGAAAATTTCGGACCTAGATTACCTTGTTGCCACTCCAGACAGGAGGAAGAAGAATCAGTTATGTCACGTGAACCTGATAAAAGAGTATGTGAGGCGCCCCTCTGAGCCTCTCACTGTCCCTGTGTTGGCTTGTTGCGGCCGTGGTGGAGAAGGAGAGGGGGACAGTCAAGCTTCAGAGGAGGATAGCTGGGATCACCATGTTTCAGCGGATCAGTGGGCGGGGAACTCGAGCCTAAGGGCTGACGAGGCTATAGCCCATTTGCCTGAGCCGCAATTTGAAGCTATCCGTCAGTTGCTCGGTTTATACCCCACTGTATTCGCTGAACATCCAGGCCTCACTACTCAGGCTATGCATGATGTTGACGTGGGGCACCATCTACCCTTTAAGTCAATCCCATACCGTGTGCCCCCCATAAAACTACCCGCTCTGAGGGATGAGTTGGAGTATATGCTCGGTAGAGGGTTGATAGAGAAAGGTACCGTTAAATGGACTTCCCCCGTAACACTGCAGCCTAAACCAGATGGCAAGGTACGCTTCTGTATTGATTTCCGTAGGCTAAACGGTTTGACTCCAACTAACCCATATCCTCTTCCTCGGGTTGATGATAGTGTTGATAAAATTGGTAATGCTCGGTTTTTGTCTAAAGTTGATTTAGTAAAAGGTTACTGGCAAGTACCTTTGTCCGAGCGCGCTAAAGAGGTATGTGGTTTTGTGGTGGACGGGAGTACTTACCGGTGTAATGTTATGCCCTACGGACTTAAGAATGCACCAGCAACGTGTCAGAGCCTGATGAATGAAAGTGAAAAGGACAATGATGCGCTGGGGCATTTCGAGATCTATGTTCCAGCCTATGGTCCGGTCGGTGTAGTTTACCCAGATCATTACCCTCTCGAGATCTTGGACCAGTTTCACAATCGGAATATGAGGCTGACCAGGTGGTCACTAAGGTTATTGGTATATAACCTGGACATAAGCCATATTGCCGGTTGTGACAACGAGGTTGCATGTGGTCGTTCAGGGGTATATGATCCTGGGTAAATTGACACACGGGTAGCCTCCTGCTTTGGTTTGAGTAGTATTTTGCGCTTGGTGCTTGTTGGCTCGCGGTTGTAGCCCAGCGTATTGGGTCGTAAAGCAGGATTGTTGAGCGTTTGGTATAGAAGAAAATAGGCTGCCCTTATAGTGCAGCCGGAAAAAAACATATTAAAATATAAAAATCATATAAAAACTCTTTCTTTTTTATATAGATAATTGTATAAGTTTGTCATAGCCTATAGTGTTTGAGTAGTCCACGAACTATCAAACGGCTGAGCTGCTGTAAGCTCGCTCTGGGAGCATGATATTATGTCTTTTACTATTGTTGGGAGGAGTTATGAAATGTGAATTTTTTTTTATATAAGATGTGTTTTAGTGATAAACTCAGCGTTGTTTTAGTGCCATGCGGTCGCTGGGTGTGAGGGGTTTGATGGGGTTCTGTATATCAGATTTTAGCTCAGGGTTGAGCAAGTAAAATCTTGGGGGAGGTGTGACGCATGTCGAGTATGAGCATGCTGTACAGAACGCCCAGTCAGGCCCCACTCTCGCTAGGATCGTCAGGGCAGGAACTTTGGCTGTAGTCTGTGTAGAGTTTCCTAACTTAGTTTATGTGAGCCGTTGTACTATAAGTATTATAAATATGTATTTTGTTTTCATCTGAGTCAACGAGTTCTATTTTATATCATTAGTTATAAGTATTGTGTGTGGGACTTATATGTAATGATGAGAGGAGAGAGAGAGAGATATTACGTAACGGGGACCAGTGAGTGCGCCACGCGGGCAGATAGGCCTAATTCCCTCCTCCCTCCTCCCTTCCTCCCTTTCAGCGCGTGGGAAGTTCTTTGTCGATCCCAGATTGAGAGAGAATATGACGTCATGATTGCCAGTGGGCGGTCCTTAAGTAGTTTGAGATATGCCGCTAGAGGGCCGAGTATAAAAAGGGAGGTCTCGCCATGCTTTATTCAGAACTCATCAGGCAAAGCGACTTCTCATATCCCTTGCAACTATCCATATTCTTCCGACTGATGTGAACTTTCTCTACTCTCTGAACAACCTATCTTCTTCTCTTCTCGTCCCTGTTTAACCTCCATGACCCCTTTGGTGCAGATTTAGTCAGCCAAAGTATTATCGCTTGAGTTCTCACGAGATAAGTGCCTGTTAGATAGCCTATTTTTGGAAGGGTTAACTAGAATAGGATTGATTGATGTTTGTTGCACTCGTATATGCATTTCCCTGTGTGCGATTATTCATGTTCCTGTTTTCTGCTGGTTTAGGCAATGCTAGACTGGGATAGGGTTTCTGAGTTGTGATTTCCTATGAGTACTAGGTTGCGGTTGAACCAGTACAATTGCAACGGAGACGTGGAACGCCTAGGTGGTCTTTCTGACTGTGTACCGTGGGAGTTTAGCACTGTGTTGCGAGTGAGGGCTTTTGCCTGTGCCACCCAACACTGTGCTATCTCATTTGCTTGACTTTGAGAGGATCGCCAGGAGAGAACCAGATACTAGTGATCTGGATCTCTCAAGAGAGCATCCCGTCAATTACCGTAATTTGGCCGCACAGTCTTAAGGACCTCGCTAGGCTACGAGCCGCTTGCTCAGCCATTGTCTCTTAACCTTAGATATCCCAGCTAGACTTTGCTCGACCAGCAGATACAGCATAGTATTGAAGCTTCTCCTTATGTATATTATTGTTTAAGCACTATTGATTTCATGTGTGGCACGATTAGCTACTTCAGAGATTAGTGGCCCACGAGCACAATCTTAGTAGGCTATTGCCAGTGCATTGTCGGAGTACTTCTTCTTAATGTTTGCCATATCCTATTGCTTATTCTTATTCTTATAATTCTTCTTATGTCAATTTAAAGCCTTTAATTACCAGTGAGTTATTCATTAAATTGCTGTTCAAAATCCGATACTTACTTCTTATGAGTATTCGAGAAGCATCTAACTTATCAGAAGATTCCTTGCTTGATGCTCGAGGACTATTGTTTAACGTAACGTAATAGTGCCGATCCGAAGTAGAGGGTGGAGGACTTCTTAAGTTCTTAGTTCAAGGGTGGATTACTTCGGCTTCGGCCAACACTATTCTTTAGTGTTGTAGTACTTTCTTCTTTGTTTGATTGTTGACCAGACTAGATAACTCCCGTTTTGTTATTAGTCTGTTGTGTGAAACGCTAGTACCGAGTTCTTGTATACCCCGTTATAGCAGATAGAACTCTGGAGGGTAGTGGCGTTTTTTGTTCGGCTGGCAGTACTCTGGGGTTGGGATCGTGTGTTTCCGTTGTGGCAGCGAGCCATACTCGAGTCCTGTGTAAGAGCCCTAGTGTACCCGAGTGCCCGGTCGTAACAGGGGGTTTAGAGGAGCTACTCTCAAATATTTGGTTAGAGCTTGCACTGGACATAGATTATGATGCACCTTTCCCCTTTTTAATGCTGGCACCGTGAACTCTGAAAACACGTGTGCACTGTGCTCATTCTTGGCTACAAAACCTGGGGAAGGCGCAATGTAAATACATTCGTTAAGTCTACCAAACCTAAGGCAATTGGGTGTGTTGCTCATCACCGCCAGCTCAGACACTCTGTTCCCGGTGGCCAAAGCCATAAGGAAAACCGCCTTTTTTAAGAGTAAAGCAAAGTCTGCAGTATTTTGGTACAGACGAGAGTGAAGTAAAGACAAAGCTTTGTCGAGAGACCAAGTAGGCATGAGCTGACGGGGAGGTGGGCGAAGTTTAAAACAAGCTCTCATAAAACCTGTTTCCTCCGCCACCGGTATGGAAAGACCTGTAAGGTCTAAAAAGGGCACTCTAATTGCAGTTAAGTGATTTTTTAATGTTACCACCGATAAATGTTTCTGTTCAAACAGATAATTCAAGTAATTGAAAATTAAAGCCACTGACAGCACATTCTGTTCCGTTCTGACAATCCAGGAAGTAAAGGCTTGCCAATGTGAGTGATACTGACGTTTCGTAGACTGAGTATATTGATTGATTAATTTATTAGTCACATCTCTACCGTATGGTGCCAGCCACTTGGCTTCCTGAATGTCCATAATGCAAAAGTCAGCGAGGTCGCTAGGTTGCCAATCGTGTCTAAGTGGAAATACCCGACCGGGAGCGATACCGGGTCTGGGCACCACGTTTTCAATTGCTGGTACCACAACTGCGCCGGCCACAGGGGCGCGATTAGCGAGACTAAGCCTCGATAATCTCGTAGTTTGTTCACTACGTGGCACATTAGTGACGCATCTGGCGGTGGAAACAGATAGATGGAGCTCCATCTGTTCCAGTCTGTCACTAGGGCGTCTGGCCCCCCCTGCCGGCGTTATCGACCGGCGGGTGAGGTATAGAGGGAGTTTGTGAGTCTCCTCGGACGCAAAAAGATCCACTTGTGGATGGGAGAGCTCTGCAATCATTAGGTTGAAAATGGGTTGCTTGAGCTCCCATTCTACTGTTGTGCTCTGTCTCCGGGACAGAGCGTCTGCCCAGACGTTCGCTACGCCTGGGAGATAAGATGCGTGAAGGTAAATTTCTAGTCTGTTGGCTAGAGTAAAAATCTCTTCCGACACGTTTAGCAACCTCCTGGACCTCGTTGATCCTTGCTTCTGAATACAGTGAACCGCATTCAGATTGTCCATTCTGAAGGCCACCGACTTGCCCCGTAATGCCGGGCCGTGAGCCTGAAGGAAATACAAGGGGACTAGTAATTCTTTGACATTGATGTGAGAGATTTCTAAGTGGGACCAAAGCCCCTGACCCTGGTGCCCCTGATTTGATTGAAATCCCCAACCTATTGTGCCTGACGCATCCGTGTCTATCCATACCGTTGGTGGAGGAGAAATCCATGACATTATTGAGTACAACGTTTCCCTCTTTGCCCAGACCGCTAGTAAGGTGTGGATTAATTTCGGGATGGCCATAATTTTCCCGCCGGTAAGAGCGGGAAATATTTGTTGCCTTCCAATATTAGTCGTTTTACTTTCAACCGGCCCAACTTGACAGTTAGTTGAATCCAGTTGAGAGAGCCGACCAGAGATTCCCAGACCCTTCGCGTCGTAGTCAGACTGTGAAGAAACATGAACAGTTTCCTGCGAAACCTGTTGCGATTGTCCACACTCTGACTCAGAGTGAAAGCGGCTGTGTCCCAGACCAGCCCTATCCACTGAATTACTCGTGAGGGAACAAGGTTTGACTTTACCAGATTTACCTTGAAGCCTAGAGTTTTGACATGATTTAAAATGATATTGACATGTTTTATGCATAAATGTTGTGTCTCTGCCACCACCAGCCAGTCGTCCAGATACCACAACACTCTGATCCCCTGTTTTAACAATGGCATCAGGGCTTGCCGGACTAATTTCGTGAATAATCGAGGTGCTAGGTTCAAACCGAACGGCATCCTTTGAAAAACAAAATTTTGGTGCCTGATCCTTAAGGCCAAAAACCTTTGAAATCTTTTGTTGACCGATACGTGCCAATAGGCGTCTGTCAGGTCTAGTGAGCACATCCAACCTCCCGGCGGAAGTGTTAGCCTGATTTGGTGTACTGTTAACATTCTGAAAGATTCGTTGTGAATGTGAAGGTTCAGGTAAGACAGGTCTACGACCGGCCTCATCTGAACACTGTCCCTTTTGGGAACCAAAAATAGTTTGGACGTGAATACAGGGTAATTTGGGGGGACCGGGATGATGACATTCTTGACAATCATTTCCTGGACCAGTGACTCCACCTCTAAAGAAACAAAATTCGCCGTTGTCGGCTGACGTAAGCGAGGTCGCCGGAGCCACCGCCAAGTGATGCCTTTGCGAGCCACCATCCGTGCCCAAGTGTTAATGGCCATGCCTGGTGACACGTTCGGAACGACCCAGTTAGCAGACAAGGGTTCGCCGGCTGTACTACCCTCGGGTCCTCCGGCCTTAAAGTTGGCACCGGGAGTGAGAGAGACTTTAGTTTTTTGATGGTGGGGTTGTGGTGCAGGATGCTTTGCCGGCTGGCTGGTGTTGGCCGACGACTGGCCCTGACCTGGCTTATGCTGGCCGCGTCCTCTCTGACCTGAAAACCTACCCTGTCTATGCCTGTACTGACCTTGGGGGGAGTGGGAAGACTTAGGCGGAAGAAAGGGTTTAGATCCCCCTGGCTGAGCTTTAGTAGTTGGCCTGGGTTTGGGAAAGGTAAATGTAGGTTTCTTAGAAGGGGTGGGACTGTGCTTAAAAGCCTGTGCCATATTGAACACCGTTCTCCACACTTCAGGGGACATTAGAGAGGGAGTAAGCACTGGTGACATGACCACCTGATTCGCAATGCGATCAGGTAGCTTGCGAACTAAAGACATTCTGAGATCTTGTCTTGCTCGTACCGCCTCAAGCAAGGCGGTGCGTATGTCACCCAAGGATTGGATTGACGACTGGAGGAGCAGTCGCCGGGACAATTCAACCGATCTTCTGGCATCCGCATCTGCGATTGCCTGAGTAGACCGTAGTAAAGACTTAGCTACCTGTTGAGACACTATGTATTGGGAGAACAGGCGAAAAGCTTTCCCCCTGAGCCTAAATTCTCTGTCTAGGTGAGTAGGGGTAGGGGTAGTGAAAGGGTCTTTCAGCTCACAAAGATTAATTTTAGGGGCAGCTAGGAAAGAAAACAAAGCTGACGGGACTCCGCCTGCAGACCCTACAGGCATGGAGAACCACGAATGAGTATCTTGAGGAATCTGGTGGGAAGATTTCGAAGTAAATGTGGTTGCAAAGTTTTGAGCCTCTATTTCCCAATCTACCCAAGGTCCTGGACCCAACTGCCCCACCTTCAAAACTGGATTAGCTGCTTCGTCTGTGACGGTCTGTAAATCAAGTTCAGGAGTGAGAGCTGACAGAGTCTTAATATCGTTAAACCCATCCAGCTTAGACCAGTCTGAAAATAGCTTTGAAGCTGAGGCAGGGGGTAAAGCTGGCTTAGTAGCATACACAAAATAGTCCTGGTGATAATAACTAGGTATAGCCTTAATGTTTACGTCTAGTACATTTCCCAAATTATCCAAGGCCCTTAATTTCTTTGATTTATTGCCTTGGATGACCCACTCACTCGGTACTGGGAGCTCCCCTGACAAGGTAGGCTGGGCCAGCTCTGGTTTAGTGGGGGTCAAAAGGACCCAAGACTCGTCTGGTCCATAAAGCAAGGGCATGGCTACCTTTCTGACAGGTGCCTTGTCTAGAGGGGGTGGATTAACATCCATGATGACCCTGACATTGGAAGTTGTCAATGCCGCTGTAGCAGGCTTGGTAGCTACTGATGTTGACAGAGTGGGGGGGTTAGGGATCTTAGATAAGACAATCGAAGTCATCAGAGGCCGTACCGTAGAACTTGTCGTAGGAGCCCCCAAGTCGATCGTGGGGGCCTCCTGTTGTTGGCCAAAAAATCTAGATAAAGCCTGAGTAAGCAGCCCATTAATTTCTTGCGCAGTAACAAATTGATTTGAAGATGAACTTACAGGTGAATCATTAATATCCTGCGCGGCGTCTAAGCCTGAGCCTGACTCTTGCCCTTCCATTTCCTAAATTATTGAAACTTCGTCTTTCTCTTCCTGAGAAGATCCCTCCGAAGCCGGGGTACCTTGCTGCCAAGACAAGTCAGGAATAGAGGATGGGATCGCCGCGTCCCTGTGGACATCAGCTACTGTGTGACTCGTTTGAGTCGAACGTGGGTGGTCGGACCCTGGCTGAGCAAACCGCCAAACCCCGAGGCCTTGGCCTACACTCTCTTGAGAGATTGACACATTATCACGAACTGAACCCCCCGAACTTTCCAATTCCAGGGTCAAAATATTTATGGGTAAATCCTCTTTAAGGACAGGCACCGCACTGGACCCTTGAGACCTAACACAAACTCTGTCTGGGGTAGAGGTATGAAGAGAGGCACTAGGAACTGGTGAATGTAGGTAGGACTTTCTTTTATGTGAATCCTTTTTGGAGGATTTATGGCTACGGTGTGACCGTGAACTATTCTTAGATTTCGAGGAATCATCGCCGTGACCACTGGTGGAACTTTCCGTCCTACTCTTCTTACTCGCCGGTGAAGAGGCAAGACTAGATGACTGTCGTCTGAGAGGTGACCTGGACCGAGATCTCGCCCGAGATGATGAGGCGGATGCCGGGGGTGTAGGCTCTCGTGGACGTTTGGGTGTAGCCGCAGAAGATACAGAACCCTGACCAGTCTCCGCCGGTTTATGACTCGTGACTCTAGAGGAACGTTTAGGGGGAGGGTGTTCAAATAATAATTTATCCCAAAGAGGGACGTTATCACATTGAAGTGATTTATGTGCAACAATCGTAGTGTAGGCTGACATCTGTTGCCTTACTTCTCGTAATGCTACTGCTGCGGTCTTATCATTATCGCAAAGGACTTTTATAGCTAATTGGGAGCAAAAAGAACAATTACGCATAACCCAGAGACCCCTTGAACGGTCTAGACATTTAACACACCTTATGCAAAGGGTATGCGCAAAAATAGGGATACCAGCACAAGCAGGGGTAGTGCATAAAGCAAAGACTGGGGCCACGGTAGCCATGACAGAGACTGGTGTGGAAAACTACCGCCGGGTCTGTATTGGTCCGCCGGAGCCCAGCTCTGGAAAAAAAGAAAATTTCCAGGAATTAATGCTCATAAGGTTAATCCAACATGTTCGCACACAAGTGTTAATAGCCCACCGGATAACGAGATGTGATGACACAACAGACACAGCTCGCTACGCGGCGGGGTTTCAGAATATCTAAACAAATCTTTTGAAGAAAGTGAAGAATACCCTCTGACATAATATCGGTCCAGCATGGCGATTATAGTCTTTCTGGTGGTGACTGTCTCAAGATTCAATAATGGAACAAAAACAACCCCCCATAAAGACGCCGGCCCTTGAAATATTTTTTGTATAATAACACAGGGCAGGCTGACACGAGATCTGATTTCTAACGAATTGTCACAAAAAGATCGCCGTAAGATTGAAGGCGGCGATACCTAAATGTATCACTGAATTAAGTAGTTAAATCGAAAATGAATTTGTAAATTCCTTATTTCCTCCAACTAGGAGCACCCGCCGGGTGTGAAAAAACGATTTTAACCCCAATTGAACCTTCAATTGCCGTAAAAAATAAAGGCGGCGATACATACAGTATTGCTTAAAAATGGAATGGTTAATTCACTGAATGACTTAATAGATTATCCCACCCTTCCAAGGTACACCCGCCGGGTGAGATGTCAAACGTTAACCCCATAAGTTCCTGTCCCCACTTCTTTGTAAAAGATCGCCGGGGAGGAAAGCCCTTAACAACAGCTAGGTTTTTCATGTGGTTTTGTAAAACCTGGTAGAAAAACTACATAACGTATGTTCGCAAGAACAAAGTTTTATAGATGGGAACAGCCAGTCCGCCGGGAATCAAAGTGGGCATGAAACCAGGTACCAACAGAGACGCAGTCCTGGAGAGCCACAGACACCTCATCGCCGGGGACACAAACCTGTGTTAAAAACCACGTGTGGCCTAACACGGCTCTCGGCCGGGTTTTATCATGGTGAAACCGAGAAAAAACCCGCCGGAAGGACACCCACCCCGATCAGACACCATCTGAACGTACACTGTACACGAAGGAAGCCACGCACGACTAACCTAAGTTCACACAATAATCCGTGGAATTAGCCAATACACAACTAAACCAGGAAACAAACATAGTCCGAGGAATTAGCCAATACACAACTAAAACCCGGATACACATGACACAGTAGGGCATATTTATACATAATAAACAATAACACTTGTACATGTGGCAAAACTACGAGCGGCTGGCTAGGCCTAAGTAGACGGAATAGGAAAAGTTGAAATATACACAAAACACTGGGAATATCACAACAGGAACCACCGCCAACACACCACTGTAGAAAAACTTCCGACAAAGGGAAGACTGACTCGGAACCCAGAAAAAACTTCACTAAGTGAAGAAAATAACACAGGGAACGTCAGAAGCAAAGCTTACCTCATCAGAAAGATAAAAGGCAGCAATAATTAACGCGTAATGAAAGCCGCCTGCACCACAAGCTAACTAAACTGTGAAAAAGTTCACATGTCCACAACAGGACCACGAGGGTACGTCCGAAATAGACGCCCCAAACACACGACTCCAAATACACTGCACTGCGGGCAACCAGCCCAGGACACTCCTGCTACGCATATCCTAACCTTACTCGATACATCCCGGAGTAAATAAATGAGAAAAAACTCACTAGGGACGCAACAAATGCGGAACCAGCAGAGCGTGGGGAGACACGTCCGGGCAGGCTGAGCGCAGAGCAGAGAAGGAGGAATGACGCCTGAATCAGCGTCTGGTCAGAGATCCACACAAGTACATCCACGATATGATGGAAAGCTTATTAGATAGTTATTCTTATTTTCTTTTTGTTTTTATTTTTTACGAAGTTTTTTCGTAGTGAGAACCCAATTCATAATGACTGAAGCCATGAGTGAGGTCGCGTGCACTCATGATGAAGGCTCCTCAGTTTTTAAATGCTCTGCGCGGTAGATTCAAACTACGGCGGATTAGTGTTTGAAGAGGATGCCTTATGTAATAGGCATGTTCGTCAATGATGGAGGGGCCACTAATAAATATACCTCTGAGAAAAAACTAAGCAAATTAGTAAGGCAAGACCGTCCCTGAGTGAATCCATGCTGAGAAGAATTGATTAAGTTAAATGTTTCTAAGTGGTTTCTCATTTTCCTAGCAATAATTGACTCTAGTAGCTTTCCTATGATTGAAGTGAGACTAATGGGACGGTAATTGGATGCTATTGATTTATCACCTTTTTTGAAGATCGGAACTACATTTGCAAGCTTCCAAGCTTCTGGAACTATACCTGTTTCTAATGACTTGTTAAATAGAAATGTTAATGGGTAACTTAACTCATCTCTGCATTCTTTTAATACTCTAGCATATACTGTACCTCATCAGGACCAGGCGATTTATGAGGTTTCAGTCTGTCAATTTCCTTAAGCACATCATTTCTACTTATAGTAACCGTACTTAACCTATTATCTATACTATCGCTGTATACCTTACGGACTTCTGGAAACTGTGCCAAATTTTCATTAGTGAAAACGGAAAGAAATTGACTATTTAATGTACTGCACATGTCTAAATAACTTTCTGTCAATTTTCCTATCGAAGTTTTAAGGGGACCAATTACATCTCTAACCTTGGATTTATATAGTTGGTAAAAAGCTTTAGGATTATTTTTTGAGTCATTGGCAACCTTAATTTCATAATTTCTTTTTTCTTTACTAATATCCTTTTTTACCTGTCGTGATAGATTCTGATAGTAAGCAAGTAGGTGAATTTCGCCTTTTTAAATTTTTCTATATATTCCTCTCTTTTTTCCTAGAAGATCTAATAGTCTATTATTCATCCATTTGGGTTGGTTCTGTGTTGATCTAAATTTTCTTTTGGGGATATATTTATTTTGCGCATTGAATACTGACTTGATAAAATTATCGTATGTATCTACCAAGTTTGACGTCTCTTCCTGACTTAAGATGACAGGTGCCTGAGAAAGGATACACTCATTTGGACACCTGGATCGACTTAATTTTTTGACCATAGGGTCCGCTAACAGGGCTTCTCTTAACCCACCATAATTGGCTTTTCTGAAGTCAGGTATTAATGTTGTATTCTCTCTGATATTACCTTTCCATTGTATATTAAAATACACAGAATTGTGATCACTATTTCCTAGGTGGTCCCCGATTTCTACACTATTTATCATATGTTCATTATTACTGAAAACTAAATCGAGAATATTATCACCTCTAGTCGGCGTATCTATGAATTGAGATAAAAAACTAGCTTGTACTACCTCAATAAACTCCTTTGAATCAGAGTCGCCTATTTGTTGCTGCCAATCTATATTAGGGAAACTAAAATCCCCCATAATGCACACGTTGCTAAGCCTTGATGCTATTTTAATTTCCTCCCATAATGATGTTCCGTCATTTCTACTCATATTTGGCGGTCTATACATAACTCCAATAACTAAAGTCTCACTACCTTCGTTAACTTCTACCCAAACACTTTCATTTTCATTATTTACTCTAATACCTGATTTAGTACAGCTTTTTAATGAACTCCTGACAAACACTGCTATACCGCCGCCCCTCCTACTTGTTCGGTCATATTTAAACAAACTATATCCCGGTATATCAAACTCTGCTAAAAAATGCCTGGTTTCTGTATTAATCCATGTTTCAGTTAGCGCTATTATGTCTATATTTTCTTTGCTAACCAGTGCTCTAAGTTCGTTCATTTTGTTACATAAACTCCTGCAATTTGTATAATAAACCCTCAAACTATTACTTGTATTTGCAACTATTTTTCTATTGTTTTTAACTAATTTATTTTTACCTGTTGAACTACTGGACCTAGACGGAAAATCTACGCTATCAGAATGTTCGTTATTACTATCAATTGCATGTGGCTGGGATTCTATTTTACTTACACACCTATGGTTTATTAACAAAACCCCGCAACAAACTTGTCGAATGAGCTGGCTAAGGTCGAAACTCCTAGTCGAGAGAGATGTACTCCATCCTGGGCATACAGTTCATCCTTACCGTAGAAGAGGGTCCAGTTATCCAGGAATGGAATAGTATTTGCCTTGCAATACTTCTCCAGCCGGCTATTTACACCAATAGCCCTGGAGGACCATTCCTTCCTAACCCCTCTTCTTGGTAGGATAATGTGTACCACAGGAACTCCACCCTTCTCCTTGATCCTCTCCAACATTTCCTGGTACGTGGTGAGCAACTCCTCAGTCCTGCATTTCCAAATGTCGTTGCTCCCTGCGTTGAGGAAGATGATGGGGTCCTCTCCACTCGCTTCCATGACACCACCTAGCTTTTCTGCCACCTTCTCGACTCCGGCACCAGGCAGACAGACAACTTTACCAACATGTGTGTTAGTAGCCCTACCAAGGTATTTAACCATTGAATCCCCTACAATTAAAATAGACTTAGCTGTTTTCTGTTGCCGGCCTGTAGCAGAAGTAGTAGCAGCAGAAGTAGCTGCAGATTTGCTCCCCTCTCCTCTCACTGCCCCGCTGTAAGACGGGTCATCTCCTTCCTCCTTTCCCCCTTCACTGCCATCACACTCGTCATCCAGGGCGCTATACTTGTTTTTAACAGTCACATACTGCTTCTGGAAGGTTAATTTCATTCCTCTTGAAGATGCCACCTTCCAGGAAGAGACCGGGTTTCCTACACCAGTGGCATTTTTGTTTTCCTCAAATGCCATCTTCAATGCTAAGTTCTCGTCCTTGAGAGATTGGACCTCGAGCTCAACATTCTCCAGCCTCTCTTGCAAAGCAAGACAAAGCTGGAGAACATGGGAAGAGGTGACAATCTCATCAGCACAAGCCATCACTAGGAATGTTCACCTCACTAGGGGATAAACAGGTATGTCACGAGCGGTCACTGGGTACGTCCTCACTGGTCAAAGGTCAGGAGCCTACTGTAATAGAGATTTAGTTGTTACACGAATGGTACACCTATAGCTAGATAGATAGGTAGGTAGGTAGCTAGATATATAGATACTGTACATAGATATATATAATTATATATATATATATATATATATATATATATATATATATATATATATATATATATATATATATATATATATATATATACAGATAGATAGGTAGGTAGGCAGGTGGGTAGATAGGTAGGTAGGTAGGAAGGAAGGTAGGTAGGTAGGTAGGTAGGTAGGTAGGAAAGAAGGAAAAAAGGAAGGAAGGAAAAAAGGAAGGAAGGAAGGAAGGAAGGAAGGAAGGAAGGTAGGTAGGTACGTAGGTAGGTAGGTAGGTACGTACAGTAGGTGGGTAGGAAGGAAGGAAGGAAGGTAAGTAGGCAAGTAAGTAGGTAGGTAGGTATGTAGGTAGGTAAGTAGGGAGAGAGAGAGAGAGAGAGAGAGATAGAGAAAGTTTATATCAAGTTATCTGAGCTCTTCCCCAAAAGAACTTGCACTGCATTTCAAGTTTGAAACGTAAAAATATATAAGATCGAACTGATGTGAAAATAATATATGCAGGTGGGACAAAATGGGGTCAACATATTCACTTCCGGTGTGTGTGTGTGTGTGTGTGTGTGTGTGTTTGTGTGTGTGTGTGTTTTTTGTTTTTTGTTTTTCTATGTGAGTGAGGGAGACAAATGGAAGAACTGCCTGCAGTGAGTCCCTCCCCCAGAGTCTAAAGAGTGACCGAGCCAAAATACCTGGACACGCGGAGTTTGAAGCAATTTAAGTCATAGGAAGAGAGAAATACTGATTCTGGGAGAGAGTTCCAGAGCTCAGCAGTTGAATAGAAGAAAGACTGAGAATGAATGAGAGCAAACTTCCAGCAAGAAGGGAAGGTGTTAGAGGAGAGACAGGTACGAAAGAGTTTGCCTAGGCAGGGAGTCAGCACGGAAGCACAGTTTTTGAGTACAACAGGAGGAACACCATCTGGACCGTACGTCTTCTTAGTTTTAAGCCCAGAGAGGGTAGAAAGTACATCTTTAGAAGAGATTAGGATATTAGGCATAAGTAGGAGAGAGGAGGGTAGAGAGGGAGGAATAGCACCGGAATCATACAAGGTAGAGTTTCTAGCAAATGTTTGAGCAAAGAGTTCAGCTTTGTCAGAGGAAGAAGTGATGGTTGTGCCATCAGAGTGGAAAAGGGGTGGGAAAGACGAGGAAGAAAAATTGTTGGAGAGGGTTTTAGCTAGATGCCATAAAGCTTGGGATGAGCTAGAGTTGGATAGTTCAGTTCATTAATTATTGATGAAAGAGTGTTTGGCAAGTCGAAGAGCAGATTTGGCTTGATTCCGGGCAAAAACATAAGAAGAATTAGATTCATGAGTTTTAAGGCGTCGGTACCGTTTGAATGCTTTCTATTTGCTGCGGACAGCAGTAGAACAAGCGTGAGTAAACCAAGATTTCTTTGCGTTAGACTGAGAGAAAAAGAACGGAATGTATGCTTCCATGCCCAAGATGATTACCTCGGTAATGCGTTCAGCACTCTTCGAGGGTCCCCGGTCATGGAAGTAAAAGTCATTCCATGGGAAATCAAAGAAGTACTGCCGAAGAGCCTCCCAGTCGGCAGCTCTAAAGTACCACAAGCGGCTGGGAGGATCGGGTGGCCGTACAGGAGAGATAGGACAGGTGACAGAGATAAGTTTATGGTTGGAGAAGCCCAAAGGAGAGAAAAGATTTACAGTATAAGCAGAAGGGTTAGAAGTTAGAAATAAGTCAAGAATGTTGGGCCTATCTCCGAAGCTATCCGGGATACGGGTGGGCTGATGGACTAGCTGCTCTAGGTCATTTAGAATAGAAAAGACGAAGACTTGCTCACCAGGTTGGTCAGTGGACAAAGAAGAGAACCATTGGCGGTGGTGAATGTTGAAATCTCCTTGGATGGAGATTTCTGCGAAAGGAGAGAGAGATAGAATGTGTTCCACTTTAGAAGTTAGATAGTCAAAGGATTGTGTGTGTGTGTGTGTGTGTGTGTGTGTGTGTGTGTGTGTGTGTGTGTGTGAGTAAGTGAGTGTATGTGTGTTTGTGTGTGTGGTGTGAATCTGTGTGTGTGTGTGAGAGAGAGAGAGAGAGGGTGACTGTGTGTGAATATGTAAAAATCATAATAACAATACTACTAATGAAAATAATAATACTAATAAAAATGATTATGATAGTGATAATCGGGTTATTTAAAGCCGGAAGCCAATGAGGCTGAAAATACATAGTTACTTATCCTAGACTTAACTTGGACCTTATACTAAGTCATCAACAGACTGATCTTTGCTGCTAACGAGCGTGCCTAAATACCCCCTGGGGAGTAGGCCCGTCATGTGCGCAGGAGACTTGTGGTCTCCAGAAACTGGTCCGTTCAGACCAAGGAAATTTTTCTTAAAGAAACCTCCCCTGCCAGCGCATGGATTCAAACCCTCCACCTCCAGAACCAGCACTCGATGTTACTCAGTTTCTCAGTTACTTGTTCGTCAACGGGAATCCAAGCGAGCTAAGCTCATTATTATCGCGCCTCCTTAACTTTGAATGTATTGCGTGAAATGCATGTTAAGTGTTTTATGTACTGTTGGAATGGCTGTGGATGTGTGTGTAGTCTGTATTTTAATTGGCGACATCGGAAACGAAGGCTTAGGGTGGATCTGTATGGTACCATTTTCACTATAGACGGTACCGTCTCGCCCGAAGGCTTAGGTAGCCATCAGCTTAGGTGAACCATATGATACCCATCTCGCCTTGTACCATTTTTGCCAACCCCAGATGGGACGTCACAACGTCGCCCACTTATTCCAGGTACCTATTTACAGCTAGGTGAACTGAGGCTAACACATGAAAGGAGACAAGCCCAATTTGTCTCCGCCCGGCCGGGGATTGAACCCCCGACCCCTCGTGTGTGAGACGAGAGCTCTACCTACTAGGCTACGGGCTGTTATGTGTGTGTGTGTGTGTGTGTGTATCTGTCTGCATGTGTATATGTGTGTGTATATGTGTGTGTGTGTGTGTGAGTGTGGGTGTGTGTGTGTGTGTGTGTGTGTGTGCGTATCACTGTACAAATGCTTTCGCATGCTATAATGTATGTGAAAGTGTTCGTGAATGTACAGTATGTGATATATGTGTGCAGCTATGTACTTTGTGTGTGTACAGTATGTGTGTGCATTTGTTTGTATTCGTGTATGTGGAATAAGGCACTAGAATTAGTGTTTTTGTGTGAGAGAGAGAGAGAGAGAGAGAGAGAGAGAGAGAGAGAGAGAGATAGAGAGTGTGACGCCTACCAGCTTGGCAGAATCGCCTCTCGGTAGCCACTAGCGCTCGCCAGGGACATTGAAGTGGGCTACAGTTATCAGAGAATGTGTTCTTTCTTTCCTAGCAATCGTATTGTCACCGACAGTCCAGTGGTGGTCTTTATTTTCGTCTGTGACAACAGGAAGTGCTTTATATCATTAATAGAATATAACATGCATTGTATATAGTTAAGGAGAGAGAACAATATAGGCAGTGGGGTGGTAGTGTGTGCATGCGTATACATGTGCTGCCTCCCCCGCTCGTAGGCTCGCGCGCGTGCCTTCTCACGCCTCTTGATTGGCTGGTGTGGCTGGCTGTGTCACGTGACACCTGCTGCCTTGTGACGTCTCGGCCTGTGATTGGCCGACCACCGCGTCTTTGTGGGCTCCTGTGTTGCGGGGGTCCCCAGGAGCATCCCTTCCTCAGAGCAGGCTAGGGACGCGCACGACTAACATCCTTTTTACAACTGTCCCCCATATCCCCACCATTCTGATACTGTCTCTCTCACTCAACTTCTTTTCTTTCATTCCTCTAATCTTTTAACGTCACAGCACTCCCTTTGGGTTCTGTACACAATTTCATATCGGCCCATCGTATTGTGTGCGTCGCTCTCAGATATATTTACATGTACTAGAATAGGCTATAAGGGTTCTTAGTCTATGGAGGTTGGATGACTCTGTGTGTGTCTCCCTCAGTGTCCTTAGCTAATGGAGGTTTGATGACTCTTTGTGTGTGCCTCCCTCATTATCAGTAGTGCTCTGCTCGGTTATTTAATGCTAGACTGGGATGAGGTTTCTGTTGTCGTTGTCACCGATGTGTGTACGGTTCGTTTATACCTACACAACTTCGACGGTTTCTGTGGTAGCCTAGGTCGTCCTTTTGGTTGTGTCTTTTGCGAGTGCAGCATCGTGTTGTAAGAGGGCATTAGCCTACTACCTTATAACACAGTGCTGCCTCTTTGCTTGACTTTTGAGGGATCGCCAGGGTAGAGCCAGATACTTGAGATTTGGATCTACCAAGAGAGCATCCCCGTCATTAACGTAACTTTAACCATACCGCCTTAAGGACAACGCTAGGCTATGAGCCTGTCTTGCTTAGCCACAGTTTCCTAACCTTGATATCCCAGCTAGACTTTATTCGCCTAGCAGACACTAGTTAGGACCTAAGCTCTTTTGATATGTATGCATTATTATTCACAAGCATTTATTAGTTTAGGTTGTTATTGAGTTGCACAACCATAGTAGACTGTTTCGTTGATAAGGAAGTACTTCTTTTTTGTGTCGAGCATTACTACCGTTGCGCATTTATAGTATTCTCGTGTCAGTTAACATTATATGTCCTATCTTTTTGTGTATTCCACGTACACATGTGGTGTTCTGCCTCCTGCCTTTATTCATAGTTAAGATACGAGCATCTTATGAGCATCAGACATTCTTCAGAAGTTTCCAGGTCTATGCTGTAGGACTATACTTCACTTTCTTTCAGATAGGAGTGAAGAGTTTATTGTTGTTTAGAGTAACTGTATTAAAGCATCTTTTCATTGTATTAAATCTTGCAGTGATTTAATTGATCTTTCCCTAGATTCTTGTTTATGCATTTTAACGTAACTTGCATCCTGTGTTATCAGGCTATACCAGTGTGGGTTAGCCTGAAGTAGAGTACATTTATGCCCAGTTAAGGATACCCTGTTATCGCAGATTAACCCTGGAGGGTATAGGTGTTTTGTTCGCCGGCATATAAGTTTGAGGTTTGGATCTAGCGTACCATTGTTGCATAATGCCCTATTACTAGGCCAATCATTAAGTGCCCTTGTTTTATTCGTAGCCCCGGTCGTAACAAGAGACAGAGAGAGAGAGAGAGAGAGAGAGAGAGAGAGAGAGAGAGAGAGAGAGAGAGAGAGAGAGAGAGAGAGAGATAGGCATAAAGAAAGAAAGATAGAGAGAAAGATAGCTAGATATAGAGATAGATAGATGAGAGAGAGAGAGAGAGAGAGAGAGAGAGAGAGAGAGAGAGAGAGAGAGAGAGAGAGAGAGAGAGAGAGAGAGATATTCCAATTTTCCAATCATCTCCAGTTATTGAAAATAGATGAACGCCCTCCAGTGAACTCCGGAATGGATCGAAACTGAAAAGTCTATATGTTGATACCTGCAAATAATTGGAAGGGTAGATTAAACTAGGGGGATGTCGGAACGTAGGAGGGGGAGTTGTTTTGTCGATTGTTGAATATTTGTGAAGATGAATATACTGTATATACAGTATATATATATATATATATATTGTTACGAATCTGGACCTCAGTTGCTTAATGACGGTATACGAAAATAATGACTAATGCAAATACACCTTGTCTCTCTACCAAACAACACCACGACGCAACAAGTAAGAGCTTTATGAATGCTTCCAGGTTCTTCTCAGGGCTTAAGGTGCATACTGCCCTGCTCCTATTCTGAATAATAAGTAGAACAGAAATACTCATGTAACTTACTAGCTACGAGAACTCGAAACCAACACCGGGATTAGCAATGCTGGGTTGGATAATCAAAACAGTTAAATACATATAGGCTACCAGCAGACATCAACGAAACAAGAGTGCAGGTGTACTTCGAGCATAACAGGCTATGCGCGCCCTCGACAATACTAAACCGGGCGTAAACCAGCCAACGGTAATCCACTCTCAACCCAAGAGAGTTTCACATAATAATATGGCATATAATAATGTTCTAACAATACAAGGCAGTGTCCTAATATGACTACTAACCTCGGGTTAATATTAGTGGAAGCAAGTTGCCCTGACCACCTCTAATATCACACCAGTATATCCTGCTTCAACCTGGGCCCCCAGTGAGTTACCGCCCAAACAATGAACTCTTAGAGTCCACCTCCTACACTCACTTAACTATGGGGGGGGGGGGGGGGGACCAGACTGAAGCTGGATTCCTAATTAATATTAAACACTCCGTTGCCTCAGTTCGAAACCCGAGATAGTGAACAAACAATGGCTGGGGCAGAACCGTCAAGGCTGCTGCCGGGTCATAAGCACAAACACTGGGAAAATATGTAGGGGTATGGATGTGTGTGTGTGTGGACTGTCTATGGGGTTAACAGTGCTTATTAGTAAGGACCCCGGCAAGCCTTCCAGCTCTTCCCTACCACAGATTCCGACGTAAGCCACCGGAGGTACAGAACATATGAAACAAAGGGAAATATAATAAATGCTGATCAGAGGAAAAGAATAATTAAAGAATGAACGAATGTCTAGGATTCTCTGTTAATTACGTTACGTTACGTTACTATTATGCAAGCAAGGAAAAACAGCAGGGGCAGACTGGGGTGCCACAAGAGAGAGCTACCACCACCTATACTGTCTGGCCGCCCACGGGAGAACGATGATGCCTGGCCCTGGCGAAGCTAGCGGGAGCCAGGCTCAAACTAAGGGGGGTTGCAATGTATCACCACACGATATGATAACACTAAGACACTTCACAAGAATAACTTATACTAACGTATTCCTGTGTTAACATATTGACTAAAACAAAGTGACAGATAAAATAAAGTACATCTTTATATTGCAACACAACTAAACTTGCAATGGCCACATAATTAAGTAAACTCGTGTTTCTCAGCAACAGCACCTCCCCCCTCGCGAGAGAGCAACATTCCGTCCTCCCCTTCCTCCCTTGACCAGCCACGCCTAGCAGAAAAATACAGCGCTGCCAATAACTAACAACTGGTTAGACGAAATTAGTAACACTCTATTGGCTCATTCTACACAAATATTTATTGAGAAACAAATGCTTAGAGGCACGGCAAAACTAGTCATGCCCAATTGGAAGGGTATCGGAGAGAAACTCACAATGCCAGGTCTTTCTAATAGACTTGGCACAGCTGCTCTCAGGAAGTCTGGCGCCACTAAAGTCGATCTACTCCTAAAAGACCCTGGTCATTGTGACAATATATATATATATACAGTATATATACAGTATATATATATATATATATATATATATATATATATATATATATATATATATATATATATATATATATATAATTATACATAAACTCGATCACCGGAAACAGCTAGGGTGGTGGAGGTAGGGGGGGGGGCGGAAGAGGAGGGAGGGGGTGGGGGGGAAGGGGGGGAGGAATGGGGGTGGCAGGAGGGGGGGAGGGGAGGCGGTAAAATAGGGTGGGAGGAGGGAGGGAGGAGTAATGGTGGGGAGCGGAGGGGTAGGTGGTAGAATGGGGTGGGGAAGATGGGAGGCTTGGAGGAGAGGGGAGGTGGTAGAGTGGGGGTAGGGAAGGAGGGGGGGGGGTAGTTACAAGGAGTTACAAGGCACAGTTAGTATCTCGGAAAGATTGAGGGGAGAAAAGGGAGAGAGATAAGAGAGGGGGCGGGGGGGGGGGGAGGAGAGGAATGGAGGGAAGGGAGAGAAAAGTAGGGAGATGGAAGGAGAGAGATAAAGAGAGATGGAATGGAGGGAGGGAGGGAGGGAGGTAAGGTAATTTTCTAACACCTGGACTTTTTCTATACCTGCTAATTGCCGTAGCGGGTTGCAATGATAGGGCACACGTCGGTCGATTGATAGGTAGATAGATAGATAGATAGGAAGATAAATAGATAGATAGATAGATTGATAGATAGATAGATATAGATAGATAGGTAGATAGATAGGAAGATAGATAGATATAGATAGATAGAATGATTGATAGATAGATAGATAGAGATAGATATATATACAGATAGAATGGTTGGTTAATTGATAGAGGCATTGCTAGGTAGATAGATAGATATAGATAGATAGGTAGATAGATAGATAGATATAGATAGATAGATAGATATAGATAGATAGATAGATAGAATGGTGGGTAGGTGGGTAGATTAATAAATGGCATGGTCGGGTAATTGATAGAGACATTGCTAGATAAATAGATAGATAGATAGATAGATAGATAGACATATGGATGGATAGATACATAGGTAGATACATACGTAGATAGATAGATAGATAGATAGATACAATGGGGGTAGATGGGTAGATAGACAAATAAATGTCACGGTTGGTTAATTGATAGATACATTGATAAATAGATAGATAGGTAGATAAAGATAGTTAGATAGATAGATAGATATATAGATAGATAGATAGATAGAGAGATAGCTACAATGGTTGGTAGATGGGTAGATAGATAAATTAATGGCACGGTTGGTTAATTGATAGAGCTGCATAGTTACATAGACACACAGATTACACAGAGCTTGCGGGCGTTACTAGTCAGTCCGGCCTTTAAATCTATGATAGTACAAAGGAAAACAAGCAACAACATATATATTGATCCTTACAAGGCTGCTTGTAACTGAAATACCTATCCTATGTGAAAACAGGAAAGGATAGTACAGTATAAAGTGGTGCTATTCAATTGTAAAACAGGAAAGGATAGTACAGTATAAAGTGGTGCTATTCAATTATAAAACAGGAAAGGATAGTACAGTATAAAGTGGTGTTATTCAATTGTAAAACAGGACAGGATAGTACAGTATAAAGTGGTGCTATTCAATTGTAAAACAGGAAAGGATAGTACAGTATAAAGTGGTGCTATTCAATTGTAAAACAGGAAAGGATAGTACAGTATAAAGTGGTGCTATTCAATTATAAAACAGGAAAGGATAGTACAGTATAAAGTGGTGCTATTCAATTGTAAAACAGGACAGGATAGTACAGTATAAAGTGGTGCTATTCAATTATAAAACAGGAAAGGATAGTACAGTATAAAGTGGTGCTATTCAATTGTAAAACAGGACAGGATAGTACAGTATAAAGTGGTGCTATTCAATTATAAAACAGGAAAGGATAGTACAGTATAAAGTGGTGCTATTCATTTGTAAAACAGGACAGGATAGTACAGTATAAAGTGGTGCTATTCAATTGTAAAACAGGACAGGATGGTACAGTATAAAGTGGTGCTATTCAATTGTAAAACAGGACAGGATAGTACAGTATAAAGTGGTGCTATTCAATTATAAAACAGGAATGGATAGTACAGTATAAAGTGGTGCTATTCCATTGTAAAACAGGACAGGATAGTACAGTATAAAGTGGTGCTATTCAATTATAAAACAGGACAGGATAGTACAGTATAAAGTGGTGCTATTCAATTGTAAAACAGGACAGGATAGTACAGTATAAAGTGGTGCTATTCAATTGTAAAACAGGACAGGATAGTAATGTATAAAGTGGTGCTCTTCATTTGTAAATACAGTAAAGCAGGGGTTAAAGCCGGTATCACACGAGAGCTTTTATAGTCAACATTCGATGATCAATATTTTTCTGGCAACATTTCTGGAATATTTTGCACTGGTTTCGGAAACTAGACTGATGATAGATGAATTTAGGAAACTGAAATGTTTTATATGTTGACCACATAAGCTGCCAGACCAGTGTTAAGAATAAATGTTAGGTGAAAAGCGCTCGTGTGATACCGGCTTAAGACCGAGATATTTATCTAGGCGATTTTTTAAAGTTTGAACAGTACTACATTCAATGACACTATTAGGCAGTCCATTCCATAACCTTACCACTCAATTAAAAAATATAAGCTTCGCTTCAAGTGAGTGAGAGAGAGAGAGAGAGAGAGAGAGAGAGAGAGAGAGAGAGAGAGAGAGAGAGAGAGCTAGAGCTAGATGGATACATAAATAGATAGATAGATAGACGGATAGATTGCCAGAGAGTATTATATAGTATCTCTCTCTCTCTCGCATGCATGCATACACACACACACACACACACACACACACAAAACCACAACACTCTTGACCTTATCTTGACGGACATGGATGAGCAGTACCTCCCACCTGAACCTTTACCTCCTGTGGGAGGCAGTACTCATCTCTCTGTGTTCTGGTCACCTGCCCCTACCACCTCCCATCAACAGACCCGTCATCCGGACCTACCGACCAACGCCAGACTCTGCAATGCGGGGGTTCGGGCAGTGGTTGGTTCATTACCCGTGGACGGAGGTTCTCACTGAAGAAGATGTCAATGCCAAATGGGACAACTTCGTATCTACCACCACCGAAGCCTACGACCACTTCTTCCCCACCAAGAGGACCAAAATGCACCCCTCTGACGTCCCATGGATTACTCCTCGGATCAAGAGACTGATGCAGAATCGGAATAAGGCCTTCTACATCGGACAACAATCGCTACAAGGACCTACGCAACATTGTGATAAGGGAGATCCGTTGGGCGAAGAAGTCCTACTACCCTACAAAGATTCATCATTTAAAACAAACCAATATCAGTCAGTGGTACTCTAAAATTAAGAATCTTTGTGGCTTAAGTAGTGGGACTCCTTCGATCCCCTGTGTTTCCCATGTCCCTCGTGAAGATGCACCTGAACTGATAAATAATCACTTCTCTACCATGTGCCAGACCCTCCCCAAACTAGACCGCACCAACCTCCCTGCCTTCCTCCCATCCCCTTCCCCCCCAGTAACTGTTCAAGAATATGAAGTGGCCAAAAAGCTTTCCAGTTTCAAATAAAAAAGATCAACAACCCCAGTAGACCTACCCATGAAAATATACAAAGAATTTTCGGTTGAATTTGCCACCCCCCTTTGCTCGATAATTAATGCCTCCTTAAGGCAAAGTAAATGCCCTGCAGACTGGAAAACTTCATACGTCACTCCAATTCCCAAAACCCCCTCCCCACATTCTCTTAATGAACTCAGACCAGTTGCCATAACGCCCATCCCTAGTCTAATCTGTGAGGACTTTGTATTCACGGCTTACTCACAAATCCGTCACTTAATAGATCCCCAACAGTTTGGCAACGTAAAAACCTCCTCCACCACTCACTGTCTTATTAGCTTCCTAGATTATATTTACACAAATCTTGAGAAGAGAAAGACTTCCCTCGCTCTTGCCTTTATTGACTTTAGGAAAGCATTTGACCTTGTTGACCACACCATCATCATCAACAAGGCCATAAAGTTGGGGCTACATCCTACCCTGGTTGCGTGGTTGACCGACTTCCTTAGTGACAGACGGCAAGCAGTGCGATATCAAGGCTTCATCTCCACCTTCCTAGACATCACATGTGGAGTCCCACAGGGCACAAAGATGGGGCCTCTATTGTTCCTCATCTTGATTAATGATGCCCTAAAGGACACTCCATTCCACTGGAAGTACGTGGACGACTCGACAGTCGGCATTACTGTCGATAACACCTCCCCTAACTATGACCCCCTACAAGACATCCTCGACCGTCTTCAAGCCTGGACCACAGACAATCATGTGACCATCAATCATGACAAGACAGTGGTCATGCACATCAACACCTCCATCACCGACCTTCCTCCACCCACTGTCACAATTGGTCCTCATCCCCTCCAGCTTGTTGAGTCCACCAAACTTCTCGGAATCACTCTGGACAACAAGCTGAACTGGAAGAAACATGTGTCTACCACAGTCAGGACTGCCACATACAAGTTGTTTATGCTAAGGCGGCTGAGATCCCTGGGGGCGCCGGAGAATGAGCTGAAGAGTATATATAACATCTTCATACTCCCTAAGCTCACCTACGCCTCTCCCGCCTGGTCCTCCTCTCTAACCCTGACACAACAACGTCAATTGGAGAGAGTGCAGAAGAGGGCATGCAGGATCATCCTGGGTGGCACATACCCAGGGTACGAGGAAGCTCTCACCACCCTTAGCATACCTGCACTTTCAATCCACCACTACAACACACTCAAGCAGTTTGCAGCTAAGCTACTTGTTCACCCACGACACAGAAACTTACTTCCACCAGACGCCCCTAGACCAACACGTGCAGCTCGTCACTTCAACACACTCCAACCAATAAGGGCAAGAACTGACAAGATACAAAAATAGTCCTATCCCAACCATTGTAAATATTATTAATAATGTGTAATGACGGCCTGTCACACCATATATACGTGCCCTCCTTTAATAATGTATGCATAAGTGTGTGTGCGTGTGTGTATTAGAATATATGTATGTATTTGCTTGAGTTTGTTTATGTATATGTGTGTATATGTATATGTGCATTTATGTATGTACAGTATATGTGTATGTATGTGTGCGTATATGTGTATGTATGTATGCGTTAATTATCTATATATGTATGTGTCTATAGTGTATACTGTTTGTGGTTCGAGGCTCGAGCCCGGCTGAGAGTATTCTATCACACACACACACACACACACACACACACACACACACACACACACACACACACACACACACACACACAAACAAACAAACAAACACACACACACATACACCTACACTGAAGAATGTCCCATATACTATAATTCCCCCAGCTGTCTCTCCTTATTTTATATTCTTCTTTTGTTCTCTACCGAGGATTACCTCCCATTGTAGTAGGCTTTACCTGACCCTACCTGTACGGACCCGTAGGCAGTTTTGCCTTTACCCTTTTCAAACTCCTCATTTGATCTCTTCCGACGTTTGACATTCCATTATAATTGACTTTACCTGACCTACTGTCCGTTGCCCCATTAACCCTTTTCCAATTCCCTCATTTAATCTCTCCCAAGGATTTAATTCCCATTATTAGCCTCACCTGACCCTACCAGAACAGTTTTTGTATGTATGTATGTTTGTTTGCATACGTGAGCGTTTATGTATACGGGCATGTGCACACTTACTGCATGTTCTTATGTTCTTATATATGTATGTATATTTTATTTATTTTGTTTTCTATGTGATTGAGGGAGGCAAAAGGCATAACTGCCTATAGCGAGTGCCTCCCCCATAGTTGAAAGAGTGACAGGGCCAAAATCAAGGGACGTTCGAGCCAAAATGCCTGGACACACGGAGTTTGAAGCAATTTAAGTCATAGGAAGAGGGAAAGACTGATTCTGGGAGAGAGTTCCAGAGCTCAGCTGTTGAGTAGAAGAAAGTTTGAGAGTAACGTTTCACTCTTGGGTTGGAGAGTTGCACAGAGTAGGGGTGGGATTGAGTTGCAAGACGGGTACCACGTGCCCTACGTAAAGGTAGGTTCACATAGGCGAGTCGGAGCGCAACTCCAACGCGAGTGATGAAATTTTTGCACTCGCCAATGATTATCCCAAATTCGCCGACACTCGCCGACACTCGCACAGACTCGCGTGGACTCGCGGTGGACCGCGTAGACTCGCGAACGCGGCCAAAATTTTTGTGATGACACAAAAATTGGAGAGTCAAGTGGGAGTAGGACGCCAACTCGCGTAGACTCGCGTAGACTCGCGTAGACTCGCGTAAACTCCTGTAGACTCGTGTGACACTCATGTAGACTCGCGTGACAGTCACGTTGTACTATTTAGAAATTTGATGATCGCGAGTCTACATGAGTGTCACGCGAGTCTACATGAGTGTCACACGAGTCTACATGAGTGTCACACGAGTCTGTTTATATTATCAACAAAAATCGTAGCAGCGAAACAACTGCACATATTGCTCTCATATTTTTACCACATGTACCTTACCCTTTTGGCTACCCACACAAAAAATCCCAAATTCCTCCTCCCACCCACTCGCTGACTGTCGGTCCCATCAGAAGGAAAAAATAGGAAAATCTGTGGCGGCGAAACGACTGCACCAATCGGTTCCATATTTGTGTGACAAGTCCCTTTTAGCCTTCTGCCTTCCCCCCACCATACCCCCAACCGCCTCCCACCACCCACTTCCAGCGTATCCGTACGAAGATGAGGAAAAAAAGGAAAATCTGTGGCGGCGAAACGACTGCACCAATCGGTTCCATATTTGTGTGACAAGTCCCTTACCCTTCTGCCTTCCCCCCACCACACCCCCAACCGCCTCCCACCACCCACTTCCAGCGTACCCGTACGAAGATAAGGAAAAAAAGGAAAATCCGTGGTTGCGAAACTACCTTACCAATCGGCTTCATATTTGTAACATGAGTCAATTACGCTTCTACCTTCCCCACACCATCCCCCAAACCACCTTCCCACCACCCTCCTACCCATACATAATAAGAATGATGTGGAATATATGCATAGGATAATTATATGATGACAAATAATAATATACAGATTGATATCCAACATGAAATATAAATAAATACAAGATATAAATTAAATAGAATATACACTCCTGTTAACTTCCTGTAGACTCGCGTTCATCTCGTGTAAACACGTGTAAACTCATGTAAACTCCTGTGACACTCATGTAGACTCCTGTAAACTTGCACTATTCGTACCCTGGAATTTGACCGTTATTTTTCAAATTTTGGCGGTGCGTGTTGGGGTCGTGTTAAACTCGCCAACACTCGCGTAAACTCGCGTAAACTCGTGTAAACTCATGTAAACTCGTGTAAACTCGTGTTAAATTCGTGTAAACTCGTGTTAAATTCGTGTTCTATGCATGTTTACTCGCATCAGCTGCTACTCACGTTAGGTTCGGGCTCCATCAACGGCGATTTGCGGCGAGTGTGACTCGCGTTGGCCTCGCGCTCCGACTCGCCTATGTGTGAACCTACCTTAAAGGAGGTGGTATGCACTGGGATAGCTCTGAGGAACACTGATTATTATAGTAGCGATAGAATAGCGAGAGAGATGCAACATTGCGGCGGAGAGAGAGAGATTGCATTGAGTTGGTGAGTGGACGGGAGTTAATGATACGAAAGGCCTTCCTTTCAACTTTGTCTAGGAGAGCGGTGTGAGAGGAACCTCCCCACACATGTGAACAATACTCAATACAAGGGCGCACTATGCCCCTGTACAGAGCAAGAAGCTGTGCAGGGGAAAAGAACCCCCTAAGGCGGTTGAGCACACCCAGCTTCTGGGAGGCTGCCTTAGCAAGACTGCCATTCTTTAATAAACCGTTTATTATTATTATTATTATTACACGGTCTATCTATTCATCTAGCCATCAATTACCTATCAATCAACCATCCGAGCCCTCTCATTATTACAACCCCTGGCTTCAATTAACAGGTAGAGAACAAATCCAGGTGTCTCTCTCTCTCTCTCGCTCACACATTCTTACTCTCACACACACTCTCTATTTTGTTCTCTCTCTCTCTCTCACTCTCAAACACACACACTCTCTATTTTGTTCTCTCTCTCTCACTCTCAAACACACACACTCTCTCATCCCCCCCCTTCTCTCTCTCTCTCTATCTCGCTCACACATTCTTACTCTCACACACACTCTCTATTTTGTTCTCTCTCTCTCTCTTACTCTCAAACACACACACTCTCTCATCCCCCCCCCCCCTCTCTCTCTCTCTCTCAGGTGTGGACAGGTGGGTTTATCGTCAGTAATTAAGACCAGGTAATGACCAATGACCAACACCTGTGATCATCAGCATAGTCTAGCGTTTGTACACACACACACACACACACACACACACACACTCATGAATACACACACGCATGCATACGCACACACACACATGAATAAACACACATACACATGAATACACACACACACACAGTCACTCATGAATACACACACACACACCACACACACACTCCTCATGAATACACACACACACACATGAATACACACACAGACATAGACATGAATACACACATACACATGAACACACATACACACACACATGAATACACAATGAATACCCACACACTCACACACATGAATACACACACACACACACACTTGAATACACCATGAATACCCACACAATGAATACACACACAGACACAGCGATAGCGTGCCAGCATTGTATGGAGATATCCGGCTTCGCCGGAGAAATTTTTCTATCGAAAAATGTACAAATTTAGCTTGCTGTCAAAACAAAAAAATATATATGCTGGATCGCTACCGCTCGCCAGTAAACAAATTGACACCTGGGTGGGGGTAAACGTCTTAAAGCAGTAGGCTGAATGGGGCCGAATGGATACAAGCCGAAGAGAGAGGGAGAGAAAGAGTAATAAAGCAAGGTGGGCTCCCTCTACATGCTTCTATATTCTCTTTCTCTTCTCTCTCTATCTCACACACACACACACACACACACACACACACACACACACACACACAACCAAAGAGACAGACAGGTCGGTTTGGTCTAGTGGTCTAAGTAAGGTGCTGTATACTCACCACGAGGTCGAGAGCTCAATTCCCACATATTTTTGTTTGTGTTGGCTATCCCGATGGAGAGTATTGTATTGTGGTCCCTCCCTACTCGAGCTGCTCACCTATCATCTTGCGTTAGCTTACACATACTCTCACCATTGCATCTGCGTATTTACTATAATGGGAGCTGTTTTCTGCTGAATATACGTTTGTCATCTCCAGAACCATTGACGCACTACTCCTCCTAAACGGCTGCCTCCACCACATTGAACACTATCACCAAAGTTGTATACAGAGCTAAAATGAACAAAGTGAACCTGCTGGATTTCTGCTACCAACTGTGGTGGCTTTTGCACTGCAATTTTTGTTGTCGTCTTCGGAACCATTGACGCTCTACTCCTCCTAGACGGCTGCCTTCACGATATTGAACAGTAAGACCAGAGTTATTCTCAACGCCAAATGGAACAAACTGAACTTACCGGATTTCTGCTCTGTGGAGGCGTAGGGAGGAATCTGAAATAATAATAAACAATAGTAAATAATAATATTATATAATAAATAATAATAAACAATAGTAAATAATAATATTATATAATAAATAATAATAAACAATAGTAAATAATAATATTATATAATAAATAATAATAAACAATAGTAAATAATAATATTATATAATAAATAATAATTTTATATAATAAATAATAATAATAGTAATACTAATAATAATATACTAATAAAATATATAATAATAATAATAATAATAATAATAATAATAATAATAATAATAATAATAATAATAAACATGTACGGTACATAAATAAACAAATAAAGAACACCTACCCCCTTAATAATAATAAATAATAATAATAATAATAATATATAATAATAATAATAATAATATGTAATAATAATAATAATAATATATAATAATAATATATAATAATAATATATAATAATAATACATAATAATAATACATAATAATAATACATAATAATAATAAATAATAATAAACGACTAAGGGGGAAACTAAAACAATAATAAATAAATACATAAATAAACTAATAAAGAACACCTACCCCTTAAGTAATCCGCAGAGTGTATGAGATACTGCCTGTTCCTTGTAACGCTCATAAGGCGGTGTCACACGAGTTTTTTACCGTCAATATTTACGAGCAATTGTAATATAAGTGCCATAATTAGTGGCTGTTTTTTTGGTATATTAATTAATTTATTTTTTAGTTTCCTCGCTAGACCTCCCTCAAACTTAGTAAAACACCCCCTAGACCCCCCTCAAGCTTAGTAAAACACCCCCTAGACCCCCCTCAAGCTTAATTTGGACATTTTTCGGTAGACAGATGTACCGGCCAAAGGCTCGCTATTGCTCGCCAGGAAACAATCAACACCTAAATGGGACGATAGATCTTAAAATTGACAACGAAATGGAGCTAAAGGTGTTAAAATCGCCAAATTAATGGACCGAACGTCTTAACATTTCAGAACTAATGGGGCTAAACACGAGGGAGAAAGGGGTCCAGAAAAAAAGACCCATCTCCACTTAAGGGGAGGCAGACAGTTTTTCTGGACCCCCTTCTCCCTAATGTTTAGCCCCACTAGTTTTGAGATTATAAGACGTTCGGCCCATTAGTTTGGCGATTTTAACACCTTTCGCCCCATTTTGTTGACAATTTTAAGACCATTCGTGCCATTTAGGTGTCGATTATTTCCTGGCGAGCGATAGAGAGTCTGCAATTTTAGGAGGAACCGGCCTTCGGCCGGGACAGTTTTCTACCGAAAAATGTACAAATTTATCTTGAAGGGGGATCTAGGGGGTGTTTTTCTAAGCTTGATGGAGGTCTATGGAGGAAACTAAAAATGTATATGAATAAATGAATTAATAGACCAAACAAACGGTCAGCCTCCCCTTAAACTAGCTAACATATAATCTACCTTCGACCTAGTTTCCGATGCCAATGCCTATGAGCCTCAAAATAGTACGAAAAAAACAAAACATGCGCATCGAAAATTGCCGGAAAATGCGCTCGTGGGATACCGCCTTTAAGGGGGTAGTGCTTGCTTCTTGGTCTATATATATCTATATTTATTTTATAGTTTCCTCGCTAGACCTCCATCAAGCTTAGAAAAACACCCCCTAGACCCCCTTTCAAGATAAATGTGTACGTTTTTCGGTAGAAAAATTTCACGGCCGAAGGCCGGTTCCTTCTTCAATTAGAGGCTCGCTATCGCTCGCCAGGAAACAAATCGACACCTAAAGGGCACGAAAGATATTGGCAACACAAAATGAGGCGAAAGGTCTCAAAATCGCCAAACTAACGGAACGAACGTCGTAAAACCTCCAAACTAATATGCCAAGCGTGAGGGAGAAGGGGGTCCATAAACATCTAGTACTACCCCCTTAACAATAATACCATCAGCACCTGCTAAATAACTCTTATTAACCTGGTGTGTTCACTTGTTTACTCTTACTTACTTGCTCTCTTACTTTCTTGCTCTCTCTCTCTCTCTCTCTCTCTCTCTCTCTCTCTCTCTCTCTCTCTCTCTCTCTCTTGTTCTTACTATTTTGTTCTTGCTCTTCTTCTTACTTTCTCTCCCTATTTCTTTCTCTCTCGCTCTCGCTCTCTCTCTCTCTATCCCTCTTTCTCTCTCTCTCTCTCTTACTTGTTCTTACTCTTTCTTTCTTGCTCTTCTTCTTTCTCTCTCTCTCTCTCTCTCTATCTATCTATCTATCTCTCTCTCTCTAAGCATACACATATACATATACACACGCACGCACACATACAGACACACAGACCCAAAATTACTCACACTATCTCACACACACACTCTCCGTTTGCTCTCACACACACACAAATACATACACACAGATACACATAAACAGATACACACACACACACTCTCTCTCTCACACGCCACACAAATACACATACACACACACACACGTACTCTCTCCCTTTTTTTGTTCTCTCTCTCTATCTCACACACACACCCACACACACACACCCACACACACACTCACACCCACACACACACACACACACACACACCATATCTCTGGTACAAGTGTATATTATCACCAGGTAATGTTCAATGTATAATAGTGGTGGTGGCGGGTTAAGGGGGGGTCACCGGCTTTTTTCATCTTTCTCTCCTTTTCTCTCTTTCCCTGGCTTGTATTCATTCGGCCCCATTCAGCCAACTGTTTTAAGACGTTTATCCCCATCCAGGTGTCGATTATTTTCCTGGGAAGCGATAGCGAGCCTGTAATTTTGGAGGAATCTGCCTTCGACCGGTAGTGGGGAGAATCTTTAACCCTTTCTGTACAGGCGATTTTACTCAATTTAAAAAAAGGCCTCTAGTAATTAACGGGCTTCGTACTATCTCCCTTAACCCTTTTTTATGCCACAGATCCTTCTTAAGCTGCACAACATCGTCTAAATGTAGCAAGAATCAAATGAAACATACGTCACCGGTACAGAGGGGGTTAAGGGGAG